>CAJVPT010003945.1:0-14303 GCA_910592055.1 Acaulospora colombiana
AATTAGACTTGTTAACTGGATAATTGATACTGAGATTGTCACAAGGCTTCAGGATCTTCATAGGACAAATTTCTTATAGTTTATACTATAAACCAGATAGAAGGAAATAAATTTGGTGGAAGCTTGTTTTGATATGTGATAGACAAATAGTGTTAATTCAATAAATTTATCCCAATCCTTCTTTTCCTCGGTTATTTTTACTAGAAATTCATATAGAGTTCTATTGAAGTATTCTACTAGTCCATTTATTTGTGAGTGGTATGGGGTAGAATAAAAATGTTTTATTTGAAATTTTTCTAATAAAGCTTCAATTATTTCATTTCTAAAATATGTTTCACAATCAAAAATATGTGTTTTGGACATCCATGTCTGCAAATAATAACTTGATAAATAAAATCTACAACTCGCTATTCTGTAGTATGAGAGATTGCTTCCGCTTTAAGCTATTTTATAAAGTAATCAGTTGCAATAATAATATATTTGTTTTCCTTACTTGTAATTGGAAGGGGTTCTATAATATAAATATCTATATTGTTGAAGATATTATCAACTGTGATTGGATATAAGAATCCAGGGGTCTTGAATTTGCCTCGTTGTTGACATTAGTTACAGGTATTGATATAATACTTCATATCCTCAAAACATTTGAAGCCAGTAATATTGATCACATAGTTTTTTAAAGACCTAGTTCACCTCAAGATAAGCTCTAGTGGAATGGTTGTGTAATAAGTATAAGATTGGTTTTACTTTATGTTTTTGAATTATATGAAATAATTGATTCCTTGTTTTCCTGTGATGATTTTTTTTGTAGAGTTAATTGTTTTTCACTTGATAGTATTGTGCTTTGAAGATAAGTTGCTTTTGTTTTTTGTTGTCAAAAGTGTCAGGTAATTTGTTATATTGAATATAGTTTTTGAGATAATGATAATACTAAAATTCCATTTTGATAAGATAGATTGTATTGTTGTCCAGAACATTGACTATCTGAGTTGGATATTATTTATTGTCAGAATTCACTTGTGATTGCTGACTTTGAATTAGTTTTGAATGGGTGTGACTTAGAGTTGTGGAAGATTGGTTCATCTATATTATACATCCTAGACTTGGCATCAGTATTGTTATATTTTCTTTCAGCTTTATATTTGATAGTGAAGTTATAGGATTCTAAGTAAAGTAACCACCTTGTACGTTATTCTTTAAGTTCAGTTATTTCAACTATTGAAGAGCAGAGTGGTCAGTAATCAAGAAGAGGTGTTGAGTCCCTAGATATTAATGAAGTGTTCAACAGCCCAAATGACTGCAAGACATTTCAATTCAGTAGCAGAATAGTTTTGCTTAGCTTTGTTGAGACTATGGATAGTATAAGTAATTGCATACTCATTTTTTTATCTTTTTGTATTATAATAGCACCAATTCTAGTTTTAAAAGCATCAGTATAAAGATAAAGACCTTAGAGAAATCAGAGTATCTCAAGACAGGAGATAAGATTAAGAGTTGCTTCAGAGTTTTAAAAGCTTGCTGATGATTATCCATTTATTCAAAGGGAGTATCCTTTTTCAAGAGAGAATTTAGAGGGTGGGCAATGGAAGAAAAGCTTTTGATGAGCTTTCTATAATAAGAGGCAAGTTTAAAAAATTCCCTCAATTGCCTAATAGTGGTGAGCCTTGGGAATTCCTTAACTTTCACAATTTTGTCATCATTAGGTTGGATTCCCTTGCAGTTAATCACGTGATCAAGTAATTTCACTTGTGATAGAAAAAAGTAACATTTTTTAGAGTTCAATATCAGGAAGACTTATTAGAGAAAATTCAAGATAATGGAAACATATTAACAGTGAAGTTCAAAGGTGATGAAGAAAATAGAAATGTCATTAAGGTAAACTTCAACAAATTTGTCACAGTAGGGAGCCAATACTTTGTTCATTAGTTGCTGGAAAGTTGTAGGAGCATTGCAAAGACCAAAAGGTATAATATTAAATTCATATAGATCATATTTTGTTGTGAATGCTATTTAGTGTTTGTTTTTATTCCTCATTGATACTTGCCAATATCCACTTACTAGATCAAGACAGGTGAACCATTGAGTACCATTGAAGGTTTCCAAAAGATTATCCACAATTAGTATAGGGTAGACATTCTTTTTAATAACTACATTGAGTTTTCTATAGTTAATACAAAAGTGCTACTTATTATTTTTCTTGGATATTATAATAACAGGAGAAGATCAGGAGCTAGTGGTAGAACTGATAATTTCTCACTGTAGCATTTTCTCAATTTCCTTTTTAATAAATTCCTGTTGATTAGGTAAGGCTTTGTATAGTTGCTATTTGATTGGAATAGTATTTCCAGTATTAATAATATAGGTAACCACTGTGGTTCTTTCTAGATTACTTGTTTAACCTTCCTTGAAAATGTAATCAACAAAGATATCCTTATGATCAGATAAAATTTGTTGAACTTCAGCTTGTTGTTCCTTGGTCAAGATTCCAGTAGATGGTTCAGAAGTGGATTTCTCAAGTTCAAGACAATCAGATAGAAAAATCACAGGGTTTTCATTCTTAGATTCAAGAACAAAATCAGATGTATAGGCCTCCTATTCCTCAAGATCACTTTCAAATTCATATTCAATTTTATCCAAAAGTTTATTCTCATTATCTGCATAGTCATTATTATCTTATGAAAGATATAGGGGAGTATTAACATAGTGGGTGGTTCCCATTGCGATTGTTTTATCCTTATAAGTAATTTGGAGAGTACAATCCTCAAAATTCCAATTTGCCTTCATATGATCCAGCCAATCAGTTTCCAAAAGAAGGGTCTCCTCACATAACTTAATTACTTGCAAGGTCACCAGTACAATTAAACCCTAGATAAATATTTTCAAAGAAGTTATTTGTTCAAGGGTCCTGGCTTATATATCATTGGCAGTAATTACAATAGTTTTGGACTTGATATCAATTTTCAATCCAAGTTTCTTATAAGTTTGTCAGTAATGATGCTGACAACAGCACCAGAGTCAAGAATAGCTATCACAGGATTTCCTTTAATATGGACATAGCACCTGGCAGTTGTAGTTTTTCTTGGATCATCAGAAGTAAGATAATTGGTTTCTATAGATATCTTAGATCGCTTGAGAATTTTCATCAATTTTTTGTACTGATTTGAATATTGCAATATTTGTTCTAGAGTAGTTTTGGCAGAAAGATTTAGAATATTCTCAGAGATGTCATAATTGGGTAGTTAGTTCATAATAGATAGTTGAACTTTGGTTTTGGGTCTTTTGGATTTGATGGTAGGAGAAATTGCAATTACTTCAGGTTCAGAGTCATGAATTTCCCTTGGTGAAATCCTAAAGACTTTCCTGATATATAAGTTTAATTCCCTATTTGATTAAAATTGTTTTTCTTTTATTTGACCTCCCTCCTATTAGTGATATAGGTTTGGTTATATTGATCAATGTAGACTTCCTCCTCACATTCAGATTCATTGAATTCCTTCTTAGATTCCTTAATGATAAGATAGTTCAAAAGTTTTTTGGATCTGGAGGAGTTTGCTTGAATCTATTCCTTGACCAAATGTCCTAGTTCATTGCACCTGAAATATACAAGTTAAGTAGAGTTAATCCTATTTATAAAATTGGAGGTAGATTGTCTTGGGTGATTGCCTTGTTTTTTTACTTGAGCAAAAAGAAGTTTCAATTTTTCAGCTATGTTTAGTTGAAACTTTTCAAATTTTTTGGTAAGAGTATCTATAGGATCTTCAAATTTTAAAGTTATTTTGAAATTTCTTGAGGTTGAAACAAAATTGTGTGATTTCTTATCATTGTTTATATTCTAACCATTTTAATGTGTAGCAGTTATACTATCAGGATTGTTCATGGAAACAATTGAAGCCAAATATGATAACAATTCCCTGATATAGTAGTGGAGTTGTTGGCTAGAACTTATATCACTTTTAATATTAGCTTTTTTGAGAAGTTTTTTGAAAGTGATATGGTAAGTAGTCATATATTCAGTTGGTCTTTACCTATATTTTCAAGATTACGTATTTATTTATTAATCCATCACTGGATACAAAACTGCTGTTTGAATTCATTAGAGATGGCTTTCCATTTCATTGATATTAGAATCAGTATTATTATCCTTAAAGTATGTTATTCACCACTCCTCAGTTTCATTCTGGAAGTGGGTATTGAGTATATGGATCAGTTTTTTGTTTTCCCATTGATTAATTATCATGACCTTTTCAAAGGAAGTCAATCAAGTGATGGAGTCCTGGGTTTCATCATCAGAGAAGAGTGCCACTTGCAATATATTGGAGTGTAAGGGCAAAGGATGTTGTTCAAAATAATCATAGATGTCCTTAAGTATTGCTATTATTGTATAGTGTAGTAGGCTGATTGGTGAGTTTGTTACTAATGACCAAAGGCTTACATAACCTGCAGATAGAAGAGTCCATCCTTCTATCATATACACAAAACACAAAAAAAATCAAGGCAGAGATGTAAAAAGATTTGAGCAAGTCTCAAGATAGTTTTCCCTAAAACTACTTATAACTTTACTGTTATAAAAGATTTGACTTAAGATTCGTCATTTTATTAAGTCATTGAAAGAAATTATATTTATACATTTTTATACATAGGATTATTACATAATCACTATAGCTATTCTAGTATTATGTTATATATAAATTGCTTTGTGGTCAACTAATTTTCTATTATCTCAGCTTATAGTTTTTTACCTTTTTGACATAAATAAATTGTTCGCATATTCTTCTATCTTGCAAAGGATATGATGATAGTTAGTAATTGATTGTTTCACATAAGCCATAAGCTTCAGTCATGTTATGATTGTAGGTCACGTGACCATGGCAAAAATTCTGAATTCAGTCTAATTTCTTTGACCTTTAACAATGGATATATATATTATTAAGAGGGATAGATTTAGTAAATATAATAGAAGAAGAAGAAGTAGTAGAAATAGAAAAGTTAAAAAGTGATTCAAGATATAAGGGTTTATTGAAAAATAAAAGGTTTTTGAAATAATTGTAAGTTTTGGATAGGTTAAAAGAAAAGTGAGCTATCCAAGGTATACAATAAATAGGTAAATTAGACAGTTCAAGGGAATTAACAGTAAAGAGATTGAATTGTATAATAGTAGATAAGAGTTTCAAATAAATATTTGTCAAAGGAATAAATATGTGTATATCAGATAGTAAAAATTAAGTTTTTTAAGGGTAGTGAATTTAAAATAAAAGATAGAAGCAGAAAAAGTTTGATTTAAATAATATTAGATTACAAAAGTGTAAGAAGTAGCAATGAATTCAACTTTGAATCAATTCCAAAAGTTTTTAAAAGTAGGAGAAGATTTCTGGGGTAGGCAATAAACTAAACAAGAGTTATCAATATAAGAAGAATAAATATAATTGATGTTGATATTTGAATATATTTTATGGACAGTATCATATATACTATTAGTAATAAAGTGATTTTTTAAACTATTCATATAACAAAATTCAAATCCTTTGCTGGACTTTGAATTCCCAAATTACTTTCCAAGTGAATACCTCCAATACTGAGCAGGGCTTCCTAATTATTTCCAGAGAATAGTTTATAGAGTAGTAAATCTTATAGTTACCATCAATTTGTCAATCTATCCAATAATTCAAATTAGATAGATAGATAGGACTCTATAGCAGTAATTCACTTTAAGTTGAGGGAGAATACCTTAGTCATGATATACTAAAGTTGATAATTCAAAAATAGTAGAGGTTACACAAATACATTAAAAGAGGCTTTGTGTGATTTGGTTTAATTAGAAAGTTTATTAGAGATATATAATGTCAAGGATAAGAGAATTCAATAGGTAAAACCTTGGATCAACTGCTTTGAACAGCTGACCTTTATATACATAATTGAATATTAATTATTTGGTGACCAAAGTAACCAAAGTAACCAAATCTATCAAATTTGCCAAATTAGGTCAATATTCCAGATCTGCTCACTTGGATAACCTGCTAGCTAAATATAATAATAAAATAAAGAAATTAAATAATATGTATTACATTAATCACTATTTTGTCCTAATGATTGAATCTATCTTATGAACCAATGAGACACACCTTGTATCATATGTATTACTTGATCTAAAAATAGAATTAAATTAATATAATAGACAAGAACTATAGATAATAATTAAAGAAAAATATAACTACTAATTAAGAATAACACTGTAAATCACTCAAAATTCTAAATATCAGATCAAATATCTAATCATTTTTTCTCTTTCACCATCTATATTTCAATAATCTTCTTGAGGTTTATATCTTTGGATTGTTCTTCAAGTAATATTTTATCTGATTGAGAACTATTATCTTCTTTTGGATTTTTTGTATTTTTAATCTTGTTCTTTGAAACTTGATATTATTTAAATCTCCTATTAATATCAAAAGTTTTTTCCTATTCAATTACTACTTTGCAATATTTATTTCAAATTTTTTTTTAAAAATTCTTTTATATTTATTGACACAGTCTTTCTATAGCTTTCTTTGTGTTAAGTAGCTTTATCTTATAGTTTATTTTGAGGAAATCTTTAATATCTTTTATTTTATCTTTAAGTATATATTCACATATTATTTTAAAAAGTCTCCTTTTTTTTTTTTTTTTTTAACATACAACATAACCCATTTTATTGAGATTTTATACAAATACATATTACTTGATTCTATACAAACAATTGCATAGATATTTTTTTCATGTGTCTATTGTATATGATTACAAGAAAACCAATTGTTATCTGGTCCAAGGGGTACATGCTGCCAACGACAGCGGGGCTTGGACTTTTGAACCATTGTGGCATATTGTCCTTTATAGAAACTAATATGCTTAGGTGCCATTAACATGTTCCTTATATATCTTATAGATACTATAGGTTTCCATAAGAATATTATTGATCAGTTCAATGGGGTCTTCTTTCAAATTGAGTGTGTCGTATGGTACTTTGTTACTGTTCTTTGTTTGTTGTTTTTACTTCTTTCACTTGCTATTTGTAGTGATGCTCTGTTGTTTCTCCCATCGGTGGAAATAGTCACACCTATATAACTATATATTATATATCCAGAATCTGTCATCATTTATAATTCTTTTGATGGTTTTGATATTTGGTCAGTTTTAATATATTTACTAATAACCTTAATGATATTTTTACTGATCCCTCCCAACATAAGTCTATTTCACATGTTATTTTGTATGATGATTGATGTGAGTTCCTGGCAAATATTACATTCAATAGTTTTTTCCAATCTTGCAGTTATTTTCCAATGTATGGTATCGAGAATTATTGTTTTGATTTCAATTCTATATGAGAAACATTTAAAGGGGTATGAGTTATCTTCAACTTGGGGGCAGGCAAAACAAGTGTTGCATTTGTATAAGTCTGGCCTTCTGGTGTGTAGCTTGTCTATAGTGTAAAGTTCTTTATCCCATAGTTTCATTGTGAAGCTCCTTTGTGATTGATCCCAGGTATCTGTGTTTCCACTTGTCAGCTTAGAGAGGTGAAGTCTCTGTGTTGATTCTTTCCAGTTGATGTTTGCTGCTTGTTGTTGTGAGAGGTCATTGTTTCTGTCGAGGGTAATCCAATTGTAAGTCAGCTGAGCTTGTCGTATGCTCTTGAGAGCTTTTCTGATAGGCAAGGTGAGTTCAGTTTGATTTTGATAGTGGAAAGTGAGGATGTTTGTACAGAGGATAGTATTACTGAGCTGCCCTTGGGTATTCACTATGTTGTTTATGATATATTGTTTGGTGAGTCTATCAGCTACGGTAAAGAGGTGGTCATCTAGATGTTCTTTTTTGTTCGTTTTGATTCATTGAATATAAGTTTGATGATGTCTTGCTATAGTGCAAAGGTTACTGATTAATCGCAATTCTTTAATTTTATTTGTGTTGTCTTCTACATAGGAGTCGTATTCACTTATGAGGGAGAAAGAGTCTATTTCAACTGTGATGAGTGGTCTGGGTTTGCCTAGAGCTATGGCTATGATTGCGGTTATTATTTCTGCTCAATATGTAGATACTTGTCTAGTTATTTGTATACCCACCTTTGCGATACTGTTTAAGTTGTGGATGATATTGATGCCAATATTACATGCATTCGAGTTTTTAGCTAGATTGTAGGCTCTGTTTATGTATATCTGAATATTGTTAAGTTCTTTGATACATTTGTAGGTATTAATGAGGTATTGTTTGTGGATGTTTGTAAGCTTGATCACTTAAAAGAGATCTTGAAAAGTGTGTGGTATATTGTTGATCTCTATACTATCGAAATTTGATTAAGTTCTTTGTAGAATCATGTGATACTATCCGGGAAGATCTGTAGACAATTTTTCCTTGAGGTGTCTTGGGAACTTCTTGACTTGGTAATGTTGCGAACTGGTATTCTAAGAGAGATATCTTTGGGGATTTTTATACAGCAGATATCTTCTCTATTGTTTGATATGTTAGATACTGTATACCACATTCTTGCAGGCTATTAGAGGTGATGCATCTGTTATATTATAGTGTCTGATTTTGATTGTATCACGTTTGTTACTAATTCATTTTTCAGGATTTGCTGTTTTTTGTATTATATGGTGTACTATGATTGTCGAGTGTATTTTTGATTGAAAGCTTCAATTTATATTAAAGGATTCAGCATTGGTGTATTGAGGTTGAGGTAGATAGAAAAAATGATTTATTGTTGAAGGTATAGGAACCATGTGAATTCTTTCCTTTTATTTGTTTAGTTGTGAAGGGTACCAACTTGTTGCCATTCTAGGGATCTGGTCATGTAAAAGCTGAGGAGTTGTTCAATCCAAAAAAGTTTATGTGTTCTCAGGGCTGCTCTATGTTTGAAATACCAGTCATGCTCAATGTAATCTTCTATAGGGTGAAGATTATGATTGTTGGAATCATTCATTATAGTTTGATCTATATTGATATAGTGTTTCTGAATATTGTATAACAGTCTTGTAGAAAGTTGGTAGTTGGCTTGAAAATTTGCAGGCATTTTATGAGTATGTCTTCCTTCTACCAGGCGAGCTATTGTAGTTCCTGTATACTACTTTATATGATATGACCAGTAGGAGTTGAGCTCTTATAAATTTGTTATAAGTTATTAGCATGTTTCTATAATTGTTATGTTTGCACCTTCATGATACTATAGAAATTGTCCATGTGTATTATAGTGTTGGGTGCTTAAAGGGCTAGTCCTACTCTTCGTTTGAAAGCTTTTTTGATTTTTTTGTCAATCTTCTGACATTCTGTCTGTGTAAGAACTAAGTCTTGGAGTAAGTATTCTATTGTGAAAAATATAACTTGATTGGTAATATAGCAATGCATTTTGTCCGTAATTTGTTTTCTGGCTAAGATAGTACAGAGTGATGTTGTTTTTGATATAATCAGTTTTCGTTGATGTTTTTTTCCAGCTTTTGCTTCATGCCAAATGGTTAGGATCCTTATAGCAGATGTGGGTTTGGCTAGTGTGATATTGTAACCATTGACTTCTATATTTTTCCGTGGTGCATTCAGTATTAGTAATTCTGATTTGTGGGGATTTACAGTAATATCATTGAGGTTATAGAAGTAGGTGCTGATATAAATTATGACAAGGAGGTCATCTTTGTTTTGTGTTATGAAAGTAGTATCATCCATATATGCAGTAATTGCAAGATTGATGTCTAAAAGCATGAGGTTACTTTGTGTAGGTTTGTGATATTATAATTGATAGCTTCTCATATTACTAATTGTGTTGATTAATGAGTCATAATATATGTGCCACAAGAGTGGAGATATAGTATCACCTTGGTCAATTCCTTCCTCAACTAGGTATGAATTGGTATTGCTGAAGTATATAATAACTGGGTTCTGTCTATCCTGGAAGCAGTTTCTGATCAAGTTTATAATTTGAGGTGAGATCTTTATATGGTATATTGCTCTTGCCAGTCTATCTATGTTATAGTGTCATATGCTTTACTTATATTCTGGAATAGCATGTAGTAGGGCTTGTACGTATTTCTAGCATTTTCTAGGATTTGGTTGATAATTAGTATTGGTTCTCTAGTACTATGGTCAAAAGTGCTATTCAATTATGTAAGGATAGTATCGGGTGTTTCGTTAGTACTTTGGCTAAGTGGTTTGTAATGATTTTGGTGAATATTTTTTAATTGATTCGAATAAAGTTATAGGATATGTAATGTTGATATCATGTTGTCACTCCTTGGGTTTTGGAATGGAGTATATTGTGCCAACCTTCCATTCTTTTAAAACTGACTCTTTATTTAAAAGGATATTAAAAAAAGAGGTAAGGATTTCGAGAAAGTCCTTGCTCATGTGTTTATATACTGCATAGGGTATTTATGATAGGCCTGGAGCAGATTTGTTACTGGTCTTCTTAAGGTTTTCAAGCAATTCAGGCAGTGAGAAGGGAGCCAAGGTCTCTTTGTACCAGATTGAGTTGAAGTTTGGCTTGGGTTCATACTCCTGCTGCCAGATAGTTCCTTCTGATTCATGGATTTGTCTATGTTTGATCCATTGTCAGAAGTGTGATTAGATTTCTTTCTTGATTTTTGCAGGATCTGTAATGAGTCATTTCTCAAAGAATGTGTTATCGATTAATCTACTGGTTATTATACTTTTTTTGGGTTGACCTAGGATAGAGTTGATCATTTGTTTCTTATCCTGGTTGAATCAACTGGTTTATAGTGCCTTCCATTTTTTGATGTCAGTGGCTATTTTATCTTTGATAGCTTTTTTCCTGGTGAGTCTTTCAATCGTGATTAGTGTATCAATCTCTGATATGATGTCATTTGTGTTTTGGTATGGATGCCAGGTAGAAAGTGAAATTTTTTGTGATATAGCTTGTTGAAGAATGTTGCACCTGTTAGAATCATATCTAGTTAGTTGTTTCTCATGAAGTGACAGTTGTCTTTTGTATTCATTTAGTTGTAGGAGGATTATAGATTTTCTTTGTTTTGTCTTTTTACTTCAATTTTTTTGTTTTTCCTTATACCTCTGAATATGTTTGCTGGTAGCTTTAAGAATTATGTTCCGAATAGTAGTCAAAATTTGGTTTGGGTTGGGAGATATGTGTTTGTAACATTTCTTTGTGGGAGTCTAGGTATTCAGTGAAGGCTTTCCATTGTTCCTCTGATATTCCCTGCCAGTCATAACGTGTATTGTTGTGTAGGTAGTGGAGATGCTTTGCCATGTGCTCAAGTTCCCATGTTTCTAAGTACGTGACTTGAACTTTATGATCTGTAAAGATAGCGGTGTTTTCTGTGATATATGAGTTAATAGAACACCAGGTAGATTTGGAGCTGCACTATATTATGTCTATTCGACTAGCATTGCTATGTGCTACAGAAGTTTTTAACCAGGTATATTTCTTTACATAAGGATTGTAATGATAAAAGATATCGAAGAGACTGAGCTCTTCTAGTTTTTGGAAGAAAGGGTTGACTAAATTTTTTATTATCCTATAGTTGCTAGAGATTTTGTTGAGCTTAGATGATGGGACGGAGTTGAAGTCTCCCTCTACAATGAAATGCCAGTTTTCATGATTGTACTGTTTTATTCATGAGATGAACTGGGCTTGTACTTTGTTTCTTTCATATCCTGGGCTTGTTAGCAAGTATATTCCTATTATTCTGCAGTATCTTTTTTTCAGAAGGGCCAGATCAATGCATATGAGTCTCTCCTATTTTTTTTCAATGTTGATTACCCTATCAGCAATTCTCTTTCTGATTGCAATACCTATACCTGTTTCCATGTTATCCTTGGTATACCACTATATAATATAACCTTTGGTCTTCCAGTGTTTGATGTCTTTATTCTTCCCTTTTGTTTTTGTTGTGATAATAATGTTCCAAGTTTTGTAATCCCAGGAGTTTATCTATAGTTCTCTCTTCATTGGGTCATTAAGTGCTTGATAGTTGCAAGTGGTGACAGTCCAAAAGGGTTTATATTGTTGTTTTGCCAAGGATTAGTGAAGCTTTCACTCCCAGCTTGATTTTTTCCTATCCATATTTGAGTCTGGGATCAAAAGGTAACCTGGATCGTGATCTTGAACCAGGGATATATGTCAGTGGTTTTTTGTTTTTTCCCTTGCTAGTGACAGCAATCTGCCAGTCATCTTCTGCTTCTGAGGGTTCCTTGTTGAGATCCATGTCAATTTCGGAGTCATCTAGCCTTGCTGTGTGCTGTACCTGGGGTTCTGCATTGATGCCTTCATATTTTGTGACTGCTGATATTTAGAGTTGTTCTTATTCGATTTGCTCACTCCATGAGCTGGAGCTGCTGTTACTGTTTCTGTTGCTACTTGTTGTTGTCACAGTGTTGTTTGTGTGATTCTGTTCAGGGGCAAGGGTAATTTTGAAAGGAGAGGGTTGTTTCTTGTTTTCACTTTTGCTTTGAGTTGTTGTTATGTGTTTCTTTTTGGATAATTGTTCCTTGTTCTTTTCAATGAGGGTGGCTTTTCCCTTGGATATCTTGTCTATACTATAGTTTGACCTGCTAGTAGCATATTGTTGTCTCTTTGGTCTCTCCATATCTTTTTCTCTTTAGCATTTTGTTACCTGGGTTTGCTGTGCCACAGGTGAATAGGAAAGAGTTCTATTGATTTTTGTTTTAAAAAGGCTCTGTTCCTATTGTTATATCTTATTGAACCATATATTAACTACTTGATATATAGCTTCTTAATCTTTATCCTTGACCTCCACTTAATTGATAATATATTGAATCAACTTTATTCTTGCTTTTTTTTAGATATCTAATCTTTTGAAGCTTGTTGTTAAATTCAAGAACATATTATCATTTGTTTTTTCATAAGTTTTATACTTAATACAAGTAGTTAATTTATAAACTTCTAGTTTTTATTTCTTAAGTGTCTGTAATATAGAAAATTTATTGTGAGTAAGATTTATCAAAAAGCTTTTATTCTTATTATCCTTGAAGAATATATACAATATATAATGTATATTAAACTGGCTATAAAAGACTGTCTAGTTTATTTTGGTTTCCTCTTTACTCTATCTATTTTAAATTTATCTTTGATTACTTCAGTTAAGGTTAATTTTTCTTTGATTCTATTTTTTAATAAACTCCCAAATACTAATTTCATTGACCAAGCCTTTATATGTAACTATAGAGAAGATTGTATCTATTTCTGGTGTATACTACCATTCTATTGGATTTTTTTTTCTAGCTAATTTTGCTAGTATTGCTATCATATTATTGAAATAATCTTTTTTATATATATGGACTTTTTCCAGTATTAAGGTAAGGCTTTTTTTTTAACTAGCTTTCTTATCCTTGTTCAAAGTGGCCAGTTAGCTATTTTGGTTTATTTTCTAAATATCATATATGGTTATAACTGTATAATATTGTGATAAATTTATATTTTATCCGTATATCCAAGTGAAATTGTTTTTAAAAGAAAAATTCCAAAGAATTAAAAAAGTGATTTATAATAATTAAAGAAATATTCAAGAATAGATTCATCAAGAATCCTTTAAATAGTGTTATATAATATTTTACAAGAAATATAGTTTGCTCAGAACTCAGGTTTATTAATAAATCAAAAAAATCAGAACAATTCCTTTGATTCTAAAATCAAAAGAAAATATTAATTCTTTAAGAAATTAAAATAAAGTTATTTTTTAACTTACCCTACTTTTGAGTGAATTATAACTACTTACAGTTATATACTTATAAAAATGATCACTTGGATCTCCTAAGTCTTCTGGACCTCTTGGATTATCTGATCTATAGTAAATTATGTCATATGCTATATTTGATAAAGTGATCTATGCTAATTAAGTACTGTTGTAGGTTAGATATGTGGATCCATAGCACAGTGATAGTGCTTCCAGGTTGTAATCACTAGATTCAGAGTTCAATGCCACATGAGGATCAAATAAAAAATAAGTCATAAGATGATACAAAGATCTTATTTATCTTATAATGATAATTAGGTAATTTGAGAATAGCAATAAAACAAAGGTTGATGGGCCAATAATGCAGTAGTTAACATTCTATAAAAGATTAAAATCACAAGATTCAAGTTTAATTTCATCAATAAGATATATGATTGCTCAATAAGGAAAAAAACCTATTTATTGATATAACTGTAAACTAACTAATATTTTTAATATAGCATCTGGTTTATATATAGATTATAATTAGATTGTAATTCAAAATTAAATAGGATTACCATTGACACAACCATGTTATAAATAAAAATAATAATAAGAAAAATAGATCCCTCAAACCAA
>CAJVPT010003946.1:0-14302 GCA_910592055.1 Acaulospora colombiana
TGTTTGGTGTTCCATAAATTGGTTTAAAATAGGTGTTGCAAAGTTTGTAAGAATTTCAGCAGTCACTTTTAGACCAGAAGTGGAGAATTTGGAGGGATATTTTGGTTCAAAGAGAACTTGAATGATAGCTAGTGGTTGATTCAGATCGTCATTATCAAGTTTATATGTGGGGATAAGCCATGAAGAAGAACAATGTTGTAGAGGAGGAACTTGAATAGAGGCTGCTGGTTTCATTGCATAGACAAGAGAGGTTTTATTTTGTTTGTAAATAATAGAAACTTTTGGTGTTTTGTTATCGATAAGGACTATATCAAGAATGGAGTATTCTTCTGTGTTGTCGAGGGTCCTAGAGGGACTTCCTCCAGGTTCTTTTTGTTTGGTTTTTGGCAAAATTTTTATTAATTTTTGTTTCAAAATTTTGTGGTCAGTGATTTATGGGAAAGAGTTTTTTTTTTGTTTTATTATCATATTTTATCTATATTTAGTTGGCAAATTATTTAAGTAAACAAATCTGGCATATTGACCTAATTTGACAAATCTGACAGATTTTATCACTTTGATCAATAACAACACAATATTAACCGACAATCCTGGGCAGATAAAACTGAATATACTATTAACAAACATGATATTAGAACCTCAAACCCCCCTAATCACAATCAAACAATATCCGAGACAATTGATTTAATTACTAGTATGCTCAGAGATACCAAAGCTTTAGTGAATTATACATCAAAATCAAAGATCTTCCAACAATTCCACCACCAAAATCACTATCTGCGATCCTCACCAAATTGTCATATAGAGACAGATCATTCTTCCGCTCCTTCACCCAAACAAATGAGATTAAAGGAAATTATCAAAAGGAGTATGAAGCTATTGAAAAGGAGTTTCACAACAACTATATGAATAAACACAATATTGAATATATCAATCGAACTATGAAGAAAAAAATTTGAATCATTCTCAATAGATCCATCTTGGCTACATTTCTCAGATCGACCAATCTTTCTCTTCTTCGTTACTGGCAGGTAGCTGAATTACTGGAATTTGGCTTTACTTCTTTATCGATTCTACCATGGAAAAAATTGACTACAAGGAAATCCTGACTCAGACTGAGAAACAAATCAAAAATATACTTCCAACTCTCCCTACAGATCCCTCTGATATATCTTCAAGAATTAAAATAAAACTCCCCCCATCCCTTGCCCTTAAGTAATCCCAGCCTTACAGGTGCTATAGCCAAAGCTCTTAGAAGTTTTTATAACTTTAATCTCCTTCCCAACAACTATTTCAAACAACGTCCCAATTTACCTGAAGATCCAAATAATCTTCCAAGTGAATTACAAGGGGAATTTCCTATTAGAAAGAGATCCAAACTCCGAAATCTAAAAGACTTGATTAAGCCACTCAGGGAATTATACTACATACTTTCAAAACTTCTAGACTCATACTTTGATTTTCTTCCACCAAAATCTTCACTCCCAGACTCGTATCAACAACTTCCTGAGAATCTAGCAATCATGTTCCCATCCCAAATGATCCAACACAAATCTGTCATGCAATTACCAACCTCAGACAACATAACTTTGTAGTCCAATTCTTGCCAAATAACTACCTCATCCAAAAACTTCCACTTCCATCACCATACTGGCACAGTGAAAACATCAGTATCTCACTTCTCATCACAGATTAAGAACAAGTTAACACGCTACTCCAACAACTTTTCCCATATTACTCTTATTACCTTTCACTAAACTCAGAATGGATTGACCCATTACTCAAACAGCTCGACCGTCCCTCAATCCCCAATGACTTTTCAGTTATTGAACAAACATTAGGCATTACCAAAGAACTGCTTAATCAAAATAACCCAACTTTTAATGAACATATCAAAAAAATTAAATCATTATTCTATGGCCCAATTCCTAGAGAGTGGATTACTCTCTATCTCCCAGAACTTCCAAGTATTGAATTAATCGCTGAAATCCTAAAAGAAAAGAATATTGAGATGGACCTTCCTATTAAAGACAATGAGAACTTTAACAAAAACTTAACAATTCTTAAAAATCTTTTCTATTTCCACATTCTTCCTGATGAATTTATAGTAAAATCAGAGTTGCTCGATCCTGAAGCAGCTCTCCTTCCCAAGTTTTATCAATGATTGAATCCACATCTAATAATAGTCACTATTTAGAAACTCGCACTTCATTACTCTCTTACAAACACCCTTCTAACAATTTATCATCTTCTCACAAATCAAGCCCCCAACACCCACTCATATAATTAACACCCAAGTCACCAAAAATAAAAAAAATCTTCTTACAATTTCTGTCCTAAACATCCAAGGATTGAATCAATCAGGAAAACTGCAATGTCTAATTTCATCAATAGACAATCCCAGGAATATTTACATTCTTACTGAAACAAAATATACCCTACAAAAACCTTTACCTCAAAAACTTTACAATTACACAATTATAACCAGCATAGCCACTAGCTCTCCTAGCAATGGAACAGGCCTACTTATTCCTAAAAATCTATCATGTCACATTTTCAAAACACATGCTGAAAATGAATTCCGGTGTGCAGCCCATCTAAAGTTCAAACTCAAAATAGATATCATAATCATAGCCTTATACTTACCACACGACAATGACCTTAGAGATAAAGCTATGTCTTCTTTCAACAATTTACTATTATTATACCCAGAAGCTGAATTTATAATTGGTGGAGACTTTAATACATATCCTATAAAAGCTCCAGCCATAAATGCTTCAACAAACAACCAGAAAAGGAAAATCTATTGATATATAAAGAACATTATTGATATAGCAAAAGCATTAGGAAAGAATTATCTTTATACTCACTACACAACAACAAGCATGTCGAGAAATGACCAGCTATGGATTACACCCAACTTAGCCAGCAAAATCCTAAGTTATAATGTCACAGAAAACAACTCCATATCAACAGATCATAAAATAATCAATGCTTGCTTCCAATGGTTCGAATACAAACTACAACACATTTCCTTTTCAACAAGAGCTTATCAATATAACAAAGTCACAAAAGAACAGATAAAATTACTGCAAGAAGATATTGAACTATACCTTCTTAATGACTCATATCCCAATTGGAACTCACTCAAAATTGCTATAAAAAAAGCACTAAACTCAAATATTCCTATAAGAAAGCAACAAACTTCATCAAAACCACAACAAATATCTCTGGAAATAAACAAAGCCATCAAACAAATCAAGACAACCCTGCAAAAATCAAAAACATCAGGAAGAAATTTAAAATCTCTTCAGCAACCAGTCAAAAGTTTCTATAACAAAATCTCAACACTGCCACCCAACCCTAGATCTCTTTCTAAAACATTCAAAATGCTCCTAAAGGAAAAACAAATCCAAATGGCTAAACATATCAATGATCAAATTCAGAGAAACATTACCGATAATTTCACAAGATTCTGGTCTAAACCAAAGCAATACATCAGAATGGCCATGGGAGCTCTTAAAACCTCCCTTGATCTATTGATCCTTTATGATGGAAATGAACTTCAAGATGATCCAGAGATTCTTAATGACATAATTATCAATCACTACCAGAATTACCTAACTCCAAAAAACTTTGAAATGGAGGAGGAATGGGTCTCTGAATACAATCCAAAACAAAACATACAAACTGACTTATACAATAATCTGATGGAGAAAATCATACTAGAAAAACTCATGTCAACAATTGCAACATTTCATGAAAACAAGGCCCCAGTCCCATCAAAATTTCTTATGAATTATGGAAACAAATACACAAAAAACAGTTGTAAATCTCTTCAATGACATTTTGTCTAATAGTCACCATACTAGACACTAGAAAAGCACCATTATTACACTTCTATCTAAGAAGCTTATATGGTCTTATAGTTTAAGTGACACATGCTCCATCGCCCTTATAGAAACAAGTAGAAAGATTTTCACAAAAATTTTAAACACTCGACTATTAAACATCATTCTGAACAATAATATTCTTTCATCATCCAATTTTGCCGGTATAAAAAGCCAAGCACTTTGGAATCTATAGCTATCCTGAGATCCCTAATTAGCTCTTTATACAACTTTAACAAGAACTACTGACTGGCATCATTTGATATCTCAAAAGCCTACGACTCAGTCAATTTAAAAAGTTTGGAACTAGCCTTCACCCAAATAAAGACTCCAACAAATTTCAACAACCTAATCTTAAATTTTCTAAAAAAACACTCAATCCAATTCATTGCATATTATAGCCTAACTCTCCAAATAGTTGTATCCCAAGGCTTAGATCAAGGTGAAACAATAGCTCCATTACTCTGGACTATATTTTATGATCCGGTTATCTCCAAAATTCATAACACCTTACTACAGTCAGACAAAATATTTGAATATATTAATGACGTAGCAATATTCTTTCATTCCTTAGGGCCACTACAGGTAGCAACAGATATATTCACTTCATTTTTAAAAATGAATCACATAACATGTAACAAAATAAAAATAGACCTGATCACCAGCCACTCCATAAAAGGTAACAAAAGAAAAGAAAGCTTAATAGTAGAAGGCATACACATCATACCAAAACCTTTCATTCAGACAATTAAATACTTAGGCATATACTTATCTGGAAAGTCTTCAGACATGGCCACGAAGAGAAACTTACTAGATAAAACAAGTAAATTTACTGAATACATATCTCAATAAAAGTGATGAAATGGCTCTATCACCAAGCAGGTCTCACAATGGATCATTCCAGCTTAACTTGAATATGTCCTTCAAATAATTTCACTAAAAAAAAGTGATCTCAATAAACTACAAGTGACAACAAATAAAGCAATTAAAACAAAATTAGGTGTTGTGTGCACCATTACCAACAAGATGGTCTATTCTCAAGCTGGCTTGAATCTCACTTCATTGAGCGATCGCAAAAGTCAAACTCTTATCAAGCTCCTGGTTACGACCTTAGTAAGTCCAATCACTTTTCCATTTATCAAAAAAGAAATCCATTCAATTCAAGCCAGCTCAGCCATCTGGGAATGCCCCCTATGCAAACTCCATTTATTCAAATCCTCATAAATCACTAAAGCAGCCTTATTCTCACATAAATACCACATCGATATTTTCACTGCAGAATGCTTTTTTGAGAATGGTGATGCACATCTCTCAATAGGATTACATACTAGCATCCCAAAAACAACAGCACTTCATCTATATAGACAGAATATGAGATCAATCAAACAACTCTTTTGTTTCAATTCTATGGTCAAAAATTCATGGAACGAATTCCATACAAAAGTGGGAAGATTAATCCAGGACCAATACTTACATGGTTCTCAAATATAGCCAATATATCTCCACCCATTAAGAATAGCATACTCCTGAAACCTAATTCAACTCTATTGTTCTGGGACTTCAACACAATAGATCAATCGCCTGAATTTATAAAATTACGCAGAAATAATAGAGACACATTAATTATTAAAGGATGCCATCATATACTTGAACTCCAAACACATCAGATAGTACCATGCCGCTGCTCTTCAAGCCATACATAATTTCCCAACCTATAATTAAAATGATATCACTATGGTATAAGAAAAAAAAATTCCTTTCAACTGCTGAATAATTTAGAAGAAATCAAAGCTCAACTTTTGTCGACACAACCTGTGCCACCATCTCTTATAATTATCTCACCTGATCAAGCTAAAATGACAAGTGCACCTAATAAGATAACTATAACTCAATATTTACAACTTATCTACCTGGATAAATCATCAACGAGAACATTATTATTCAATCTTTCTAATTCACCAAATGAAATTTGGACCATTTTG
Source organism: Acaulospora colombiana (assembly GCA_910592055.1). Classification (NCBI taxonomy): domain Eukaryota; kingdom Fungi; phylum Glomeromycota; class Glomeromycetes; order Diversisporales; family Acaulosporaceae; genus Acaulospora; species Acaulospora colombiana. The sequence continues at coordinate 5,873 of CAJVPT010003946.1, forward strand.
ATAAATTAAATTGAAACGGATGACTTGAATACAACTATCAAATGTCATCTTCCCATAAATCTATTGTCTCACCTCACCTTATACATAAACAAACAGATTAGAGTTCCTTATAGTCACTTTATTAATTATTGCCAAAATCTAGCCAAAATAAAAAAGATCACACTGGAGTTCTCAAAAGAAAAAAACTCAATTGAGTCATCAGCTAATAGTACAATCTTGCCACTTCCACCTATCAAATTTAATAACTATAATCTATCTCCATGCATCAATAGCAAAATAGATACCAGCATCATACATTGGATCAAATTCATTAACAATTCTTGCAATCTAATTGCAGCCACTCTTAGTACTGACATGTTTTACAAACCCGAAACTATTGATGAACTTAAAATACTCAAATTAGCAAACAAGCAATGCTGGTCTGCTAACAAAACAAAATTCAGAACTTTGGCAACATTCTGAACAAAACTACTTCTTAACTTTTTATCCACAAGATCTAAACTCAATAAATGATATCTGTTACTCTATCCAAATATCAAATGTCCTAGATGTGAACATCATACAGAGGATCAAACACATGTTTTTACATGCAATGAAAACAACAAATATCTGAGTCCAAAAGCAAAAAAAACTCAGCACTTTTTTTAAAGTATTAATCAACAAACAGTCAACAAAAAGTCCTCAACATGCAATCTTAATAATCTTCACCAGTTTAATAACAGTGACATATTACTTAAAATAGTATTAGAAGCCTCTAATCAATTCTCTAACCAACTCAACAAACCAAAACACAAAGCACAATTAACCAACAAATCTCTTAAAATTCTTAATAAGATTTGAAAATAACGATCTGCCACAACAAACATAGCTCCTCTTAATGAAATCAAATAGAAACTCACCAAAGCAATACCCTCCACCTCCAACAGCAATAATAATAACTATAAAGATTTTCTTCTTAAACAAATAATACAGACGTAAAACTACCATAACAATGCTACTAACCTATCTATTTTTACTCTATTAATAATATCATTATTTTCAAATGAGCATTAGCCATTCGACCTTTGCATGATGCACTCAGTCAATGACTAGTAGTTTGTCATGGAAAGCAAATCGCAATAGGCTATAGTTAATTTACAATGTAAAGACTATTAATGTCAAGCTAATGAATTAAATTTCTAATAAAAGCCCACATTTAATACTCATTTGCGATAAAAAAAAAAAGATTTAGCTTTAATATTATATATATAATGTATAATCTATAACTGTTTAATAAAATATATATAACTAGCTTGATAGAAGATTATAAAAAAAAAAGATTGCTTATATACTTGTAAAGTGAATTACTTAGACTATTTGAGCTTTCTGGGTTATCTGATCTATAGTAAATTATATCATATGCTATATTTGATAAAGTAATATATGTTAATTAAGTATCAATAAGAACATCAAAAAAAATATTAAAGAATATTCAAGAAATAATAATAAATAAACAGATAAAAATAAAAAAAGAATAAAGATTGCAATTAAAAATAACTATTTAATGGTATTAAAAATTGTTTTTATCACAATATAAATTTCTATTCACTAGATTTAACATCAATAGTTTGTTATTATAAATTGTTTAAAATCCTAAATTGCTAAATTAATAAAAGAAAAGGAAAAAAAAAGAAAAAAAAAAAAGAATACAATTCAAGATCTTTCAAAAAAATATATCAACTGAACAATCTCCTCTTAAAAAAGATTTACCTGATTGAATCTTAGAAAAGATCTTTTTTGTTATCAACTATAACATTGAATAAGTCAATTCAACCAGGTCCATTATTTAAGCAAGTATTAAATTGGAATAATTCAAAAGAAATATAAAGATCTCAACTTCTAGCCAAGAAAGTTTTCTCAGTTTGTCCATTCAAATATATATTACCTTATACTGTAAATATTCATATTACTTTAGAAAATCTCAAAGTAATTTTTAGAATGCCTCTTTTGACACATAATTTATATTGATGCAGAGTTCTCGATGAGAATGTCCAAACAAAAGCAAAATATTAACCAAAGCTTTCGACAAAAGTTGTTAATATACTGTATATGCTGGTCAGATATTTTATAAAAATTTGATACGCACAATTAAGAAAAGCCATTATGCTTTGTGTGGCCGCCACGCATATAATAACTTTACAAAGACCGTCATCTCAGCAAATAAATCATCCTTGGTAACTTACTAAATCATTATTTTTTTAAAAAAAAAACGATGCTTCCATTATAGCTGTTCTTGAAAATAGAATTATTTCGCGCTACATCATTTTTCAAAAGTTAATTGCTTTCACGACGCAAGGTCAGCCAATCATCTGTGCACGCAATCGTGAATTTTCATCATGTGATTTTACTTCTGGACTTAATTACTGTAGTTGCACTTGATATATTTTATCGATTCACGCACGTAGATTGAAAACAGCAATTTTTGTTGCATACAGACATACAATAAATATTATCATAGTCGTTTACAGCTTAGATTGAAAGCATGGCTGCAAGAGGAGGTATAAATGCCAAGGGCGAAGCAGTCCCACAACCTGTAAAAGTTCAACGTTACTGGCCCGGAAAAGCTCCAGAGGGAGTTGACGAGTACTCTTCGGAGGAAGAAGAGGAGGAGCAACTTGAACAATTCGAAAAAGAAAACGCAGAACTAATTACTAATGTACAAAAAGTAAATATTTCTGAAAAGGATGTGGCTACAGATCGTAGGCTGAGGAGATTAAGGGAAGCAAAAGAAACTAGTTATTCCGAAGGAGTTGATAGAAGACGAAGATATTATGAAGAACAGAATGTAGTCAAGGAATCAAAACCGGAGATTGATTATGAAGCAAAGGAGCAAGTAGGAGAGGAGGAAGATATTATTTTACGCCGACAAAGAATAAGAGAGCGCGCCCTAGAGCAACGTAGACAGGAAGAAGAAAGATTGAAGGCTTTAGAGGAATCATATAAGGCACAATTGTCTCCTCAAGAAGAAGAAAAGGAGGTGAATTATCTAGATCGATATACACCATTATTAGCAACCACTTTCTCATGTATCAATTTAATAAATTATAGGAAAGTGAAGAGGAAACCTCTGAATATGAGACTGATTCAGAAGATGAGGATCAGAATTCACGAAAATTACTTAAACCCGTGTTTATTCCAAAGTTTGTATAATGATTTTAAAGTTTAATCGATAGAGGAAATTAAATGTTAAAACTCCTGTCTATAGAGCACACAGAGAGACAATACTAGAAAGAGAAAGAACTGAGAAATTGGCTGAAGAGGCTGAAGCCAAGAGACTTAAAGAGCTGGAGGAAAGAAGGAAAGAATCTCATATAATGGTGGCTGAAGTAGTTCAAAGAGAGTCGCAAAAAGAGGGTAACTTTTCAAATAACCGATTCAATATCATGAACGTTCAACTCATTATTATTATAAATAAATTCATAGTTGAAGAGGGTGTTGCTCACGAAGTCGATGACACGGACGGTATTGATGAACAGACGGAATATGAGGAATGGAAGCTGCGTGAATTAAAACGGATAAAGAGGGATAGAGAGGAACGAGAGGCGTAAGTTTTTCGCTATCACCTCAACTATTTTTAGTTTTGTTCCTTTTTGTCTTTCTTTTTTATGTGAACCATATTTCTTCCTAGGAGGGAAAAAGAGCGTGCTGAGATTGAAAGAAGGCGTAATATGCCTGAAGAGCAACGCCTGGCTGAAGATTTAGAACGTATTAAAAAACAAAATGAAGAAAAACCGAAAGGACAATACAAATTTCTGCAAAAATATTATCACAAGGGAGCCTTCTACCTGGTACCTTGAAACTATATATTATACACGGTTCTCAAATTTTTTTACGCAGATTTTAAATGGGAATTAAATTTATTTTAGGATTCTGAAGATAACATATTCAAACGCAATTACACTGCGCCAACACCGGATGAAGCAGGTGGGCAAGAATATATAAATCGCCGAATGACGTATCCAATGTTTACTTATATCCGGATACCATGCACTATGTAATTCGAATGAACACGCCCATAGCACGCGCCCAGGGAGGATATTGTTATACTTGTTATTAGAATACCTACCTCAGATGAACGTTTAGTTAGACCTCCGAGCGCAATGATCGACAACTTGTGGTTTTCTTATATCAAATTAATATTAACGTAGCATATATTTATTTAAATTAGCTCACAAGGAATTGTTGCCAAAGGTCATGCAAGTCAAAAATTTTGGTCGTGCGGGGCAGACTAAATGGACTCACTTGGTGGATCAAGATACTTCAAAGGTTTGTTTTCAACTGGTTTCGAGTTTTCCTTTCTACGTATTTATTTATTTATATGTCATACTTTTCGATTTACAGAAAGATACCGCTTGGAATCAAAAATCTTTAGTCAACAAATCGATAATTTCTAAAATGGGTGGCATGCACGGAGGATTTGATAAACCGACTTCCAAAAAAAGAAAAACTGGATAAGAGCAATATGTCAGTTTCGTATTTATAAAATTTGTTTAAATGACCATCGCAGTGGGATGGAACAATTTATTTTATCATTCACCACCTCAGCCAAGTTTTCTGACAAAACTTACTTTCGTTCAGGGATGAGGTTGGGAGGCAATGTCAGTCGGTTCTTGATGACTTATGTAGATTATGACACTTTTGCATGTTTGGATTTTTGCTAAAGCTAAAAATATTCTTGTATAATAATGATAATTTTTTAATAGACAATGATTATCAAGTTTTTAAACTTGAAAAAATTTTTCTTTCTTTTACACATTCTTTTATGGAATTTCTAATTCAAAACCTTTTCTATAATCATCCTTTATTTAAATATAAAGTTAACATATATACATCAATGTTTATGTTGTAAATAAAACAAAAAATAAGTGAGGAATAATAAATTTCTAATGGTGACAATAATGTACAATTGCATGATCTTTTTCAAAATGATGTTTTTTATTATAATTCAAAGAATAAAGGTTTATTCTCAGAATGCAATATTTTCCAAGATAAATCAAGCATATACGCTTCCCGGACCTTTACGACTTTCTATGTCCCTCTGTCGCCTAACCAAATAATTTAATTTTTCCATAACCTATTGAAAAAAAAGGATCATATTAAATATGGAGTTGAGTGATGAACCACTTTACACACAGAACCATACCTCTTCCAATTTTCTTTTCCTCTCTTGTAATTCCAAATGCTTCCGTATGTTTGGATTTTCCTTTGCAAATGACCAAATTTGTTTTCGATCCAAATCGTATACGAGGCGATTGTCAACTTCTCTCGGAAACTGGAAGAAGAACTCATTTAACAGTTCAACCTGAATGAACATGACGGCAGTGTAGGTCAACTTTTCGGCCACCATATTGAGAAATGCTTCTGGGCAATATTGCTTATTTTCCGATGATTTGCATTGTCGCGATTTGATTGCAGCTAAACGATACTTAAGTATCATCGAACGATCTCGAAGGAATATGGCCTCTCGTGCCTTTTCAATAACTCGACGGTTAAAGTGTACACGATGGTGTTCTGAATCTCCCTCTTCCACAACATTATTGATCATCATGACAGGGTTGGCATGCGCGGTCCCTTCACTACCACTCTCGGCTGTCTCACTGTCAACAGCAATAGCATCACGAACACGAGCCTGGCGTTTGGCCTCCTCTTTCTCAGCGTCAAGTACATATTTAATTACTGCCCTCAATTTCTTTTTGCCAACTGAATTTTTAATGTTCTGTAATGCCTTATTGCAACTTTCCAATTCCTTTTCCAGAAGCGAAATAGTCCTCTTAACACCTTCGGCCCACTCTTACTCATTGCATTCAACCTCATATTTGAATGGTTTCACGCAGTTCTCTACCTGATCGGCCGTTGTGTGAAACTTATTGCGTAAGATCTCGTTGCAAAATTTCAAAATCTTGCTACTGGTGTCCGGATGGTTGTTTAACGGATCCATGGATACCAATTTTTCCATATTTGCCATCAGCACATCCACCACCAACTGGGTGCTAGTTCGACCTATTCCACTTTTAGTAAGAGCGGCAGAGCTCATTTCAAGTTTATATTGCCAATAGAGGTCATCGGCTGCTGCCTTTTGCAAGTCAATAATCTTGCCGTCCGTCCAATACAGCTCGGCACACAGATCCAATACTCGTTGTTCCAGCATGGTTCTGACTTCATGCCTCACTTGGGGTTTTCCAAATGAGTGCGCAAAATCTTTAAAGTTATGTTTAATGCTATCAATTGTTTCTGCAACATACGATTCGGCCGTAATTCGTCTATATAAATATATGAATAAACAATTTAATCCCGTATGTTTAGATGCTTTAATTAATAATCCGGGAACATCATACTCACCTATCATTATATTGTACTTTGAATTGGTAACGGGCCTCTTCCAATTCTAATTGGACGGCTCCAACTATTGAAAACAAAGATTTTGCCATACTCTCCTCCAAAACCTCCATCAGCTTTCTTCGTAAGGTTCCGGTGCCAACCTGAATACCTCGTTGACTATAGACATAATTACTTCTAAAAAATTCATCTTCGTGTTGCATTAGGGCCGCAGAAATATTTTCCTGATTTTCTTTCTTCAGAGGAGGTTTACAAACAACACCGATGTAACCAAGGTGTAAAGGATAATCGGTATTGCGTAAAATTGAAGCTCCGTATTCAGGTTCTACCAAATCCATTTTAGTTATCACGCCGATGGTTCGCAGACCCAATGGATCCACTTTTCGCCCTGATTTTAGCGCTTCGGAATTTGCAAGGTCAACATCAGCCGCACACACCGCTAATATAATATTCGGTTCTCTGATATATTGCTCGCATAACTCGACAATCTTCTCCTTCAAAGTATCCGGTTGATTCTTATTGCTAACTTGGATATAACCAGGCAAATCAATAAGGGTCAGGTCGGGAACATTTGCCGAATAAATTCGAAGCTCAATCGGCTTGTTGGATACGCATTCAGACTCAGGTACCGCAAGATTAAGGTCGCGCAATGTCTTCTGAATTTGTTTAAAATCATGTATTTTCCCCAAACCCAATTGAGGAAGCTCAGCATACTCCTCCTTGGAGTTGGGAGTGTGTATTAATGTTAACTCGATGGGTCTTCGTGTTACCATATTAGACCCTCTGTTAAATTTACGAATGAGTAATAAATAAGATTAGATCAGTTAAAATCTTGGTGAATGATTGGTTGATTTATTTAAAGCTTACTTCGGCAAAAATTCATGACCCACGATAGCTTCTAACACTGAACTCTTGCCGGAGCTTTGACTCCCAATGACCACAATACTAGGTAACCTAAGCCCTTCGTTGTGATCAATACCCGTGAGGATGTTCCGAACCTCGATCAATTTTCTGGTAAGAAGCATAAATTCATCGTCTTGTGCAGGAATTCCGTGTCTTCTTTCAGGTTTACCTTCGTTGTCATCATCTTTACCACTCATAAACAATGTTGCCGCTGCCGCTGCAGCGACACCGCCATCACCTGAAGGATCCGAGGAATTAGGGTCCTCATCCTTCTTTATAAATCTAGGTCTATCAGATTCCATTTGTAGTTGACTCGAGGAAGATGATGTACTCGGTTTAGAAGAGAACAAATTTGACAAAAAATCTGGAACCCGCAATTCAACGTCAATCCTTGACAACCCGTCGCCAATTGCATCGACAGCCGATTTGATCCCCCCCGTGAGAGAGGACAACATATCAGAACTCTTATTTGCCATTTCTATTAAAAATTGTACGCTAAAGTCACGTTCAGATAGAATAAATTTGTGAACAATTAAAGTATACCTACCATTAAATTTGTAATTAGCATAAGTTAAACCTCCAACCCCCACAGTCACTCCGGCGACGGGAATCCGCATGGCATGTAAAATAAATCTTGGTATGGTTGAGATCCCAAATGATCGCACAGACGTTGCCTTAAGCTGAGGATATACATTGGAAGGACGATGATTCTGACTCAACAACAAGGAATTCTTGGTCTTCGAGAAGCGAATCGAGTAGTATCGAGTTCGCAAAAGTGTTTGCAAAGTTCCTCGAAATCTGACAACCCCATTAGGCCTTAGAAGTCTGGCAGTGTGCGGATTTGCTACACACTGTTGAAGAATTTGAGAGACCATGGGATCTGGTCAATAAGGAAGTAAGTTTCCAAAGGATGAAAACTTTTGTTCAGGCACCACAAGATCGATTCCGAAGGGCAATGATGCGATAAAATAATGCCGATTTTTTTTTTTTTTTTTGTATTATCAGATGTTTAAAACGTGACAACGAAATGCGACGTATATAGCTCACTCCATTGCATAGGTTGTCACCGAAGCTTTTCGCCATTTGCATTATTTAAGTTAAAAAAAAGATTCTTTTACCGCAGTCAGGCCAATATGGCTTGTCTTTTTATTA
>CAJVPT010003947.1:0-14296 GCA_910592055.1 Acaulospora colombiana
TGACTTGTTGAGTCTGATGGATGTGAATGATTCTAGGTGGGATAAAAATTTTTTGATGAGATTAAGTCTGCTGTTATCATCCTGGCCTGGGTCTTCATTGGTGGGAATAAACATTTTGAACCATTTTCTGTCGTATTCAGTGGACCAATCAGTAGGTCCTTGGTTGTTGTGTTAAGTGGAAGTTGATGTGTCGTCAGTGTTTTGGAAGGTTTTTGTAGTGTTTGTTGGTCGATTTTGGAGTTCGATTGGACTTTCTCGAACCAGTCATTAATAAAGTCCTCTTCATTATTGAAACCTCGTGGGGTAGAAGGTGTGCTGTTATCCTCTTCGTTTGTCAAGTTGGTCACTATTCTAAGTGTGTTTTGGTTGAGTTTGGAAGAAGAGAGGGTGGTATTGTTTACAAAGCTTGTTGAAATATTAATAGAGGCGCTGTTGTTGTGGCTGCCTGTAGTGTTGTTACTGTTGATGTTTTTGTTACTGTTGAAAAAGTTTGCAGTGCTACAAAGTCTTGTTTGAGTGGTGTTTTTGTGAGAAGTTTGTTGGTTATCAAGCTTCATGTTTTCAGTGTTGTTTTTTGGATTTTTGGACGAACTAGGGAATGCTTGTGCTTGTATTTGAGTGTTTCTGTTTAAAATAGTCTTGGGAGGCATGTTGTGCTTTAAAACTTTGTGCTTTGGGTCCGTTTTTTCGCAAAAGAAGAAAATTTCTAAAAAAGGAAATTTTCAAAAATCAGTGATGTACAGAAAAGAGTTTTTTTTTTTTTTGATATATATATATATATATATATATTATAGTTTGTATTCTTCATAATTTATAAATATAACCTCAATTCAAAAAATTTCGTGCATAAGTTTATCAATTTTTTTACTTTATTGTTAATGAATAGTTGCTGAATTTTAAATGAATAGTTAATAAATAATTTAATGAATTACTAATAAATTTTTAATGAATAGTTTTGATGAATAATTGACGAATGGTTGCCAAATGGTTGACGAATGGTTGATGAATGGTTGACGAATGGTTGACGAATGGTTGATGAATAGTTTAAGAATAGTTAACAAAATAGTAAACAAATAGTTGACTAATAGTTAATGAATGGTTGACGAATGATCAACAAATTTTTGATGAATAGTTACAAATATAGTTGACAAATAGTTGACGAAAAGTGGATGAATAGTTGTTGAATTTTTGACAAATTTTTAATGAATAGTTTTGATTGCCAATTTTTGTAGTTGCCGATTTATTTATATTATTTTTTTTTATCGAATTGTTTATTTTTTGCTGAATGTTACATGAGTGGTGGTATTTTTTGCCAAATGTTACATGAGTGACAATATACTGAATAATTTTTTTTCGACTAGTGGTTGTTGCTATATGTATATATTTTTCAACAATCTTCTACTCTAGGGCTATGCATAAAATATTGTTTTGTGCCAAGATGACTGTTGTATGCTGGTGTTGCAAGAATATGTGTCTTGAATAAAGATGTTTCTCTTTCTTTGGATAAATTGCCTAAAAAAAAAATTTCTAAGGATCTGAGGGATTTGTAAAAAAAGTTTTTTTTTTTTTGTATTTTAGTTTTTTAAAAACAAGTAAGCTTATATAGTATATACAGTATATATATATATATATATTTTTTTTTTAAACTTTTTGTCAGACTAAGTATATATACTTTATTAAACATATATATACTTTATATTAATAATGTATTATTAAAGCTAAGTTTCTATGTAACTCACTTATCTTTATTTTAAGAATTATAAACTCTAAGTATAACTTTAAGAATGATTTATCACTCTGCTAGCAGTTTAGGTAAAACCCTTTCAACTATTAACTTTATTGCCTACAGGTCATTACTGCAAATTACTCTGTAATGTTTTAATAGAGCTTAAAATCCAATCATTTTATTTCATACTCTATTCTTCTTGTTAAAATTTCTCAAAGGTTTCCATCTTCAAGATTTCTTTCTTCAGATAGTAGATTTCTTTTCTTTAGGATCATAGTTTTTTGATTAAATAGATAAGAAGGTCTTTTTATCTTATCTTCTTTATTAATTTCTTGTATTCATTTCCATTCAATTACCAGACCTGTGGATCAATAGTGCAGTGGGTACACTTCCAGGTCACCATCTGTGAGTTACCAGTTCAATTCCACTCAAGAATAGTATTCATAATAATAGGTCATATTGTACAGGATATATGCTTATCAGCCACATGTGTTTCTGCACAACAACTGACCTATCAAATATCACCATCCAACCACGGTGCATCAAAAACAGGTCACACAGGTCTTAGTCAGTTTTAGCACTAGGACAAATGAAGTTATGATGCCCGTGCCATCTAGAATATGTGAAGCTACTGAAAGAATGCCAGAAAGGATAATGATTGCCTCAAGATCCTATCATCCTAATAAAGAATCCACCTCTTCTCAAATTACTGGACTCATGGGAGGTATTGGGAGACTTTGGTCATCTGTACTAGCTACGAAAGTTATTAGAGGGATGGGGCCAAATTGATCTCGGATTGTGAGAAAGCACAGTACTCATAATAGGAACTGCAGGGGCAGACGTGTTTGGGAGAGGCCTGATGGTCTCGTTTGATCAAGGAAAACCCCTGTAGACCATCTTTGAAGAGTAATTAAGAATGATCAATGGAAGACTTAGGTTGTCGCAAGACACACCAATGATTGCCGGGGCTCTGTATTAAACCACATGGAGATTGAAACATCAAGTGACCTAGTCTCTGAAGAAAATTGAACACATCAAATATATTATACAAGATTCGAACACATCTTTATCACAAGAATCAATTATACTCTAAGGAACATACAACAAAAACGCTCTTTGAATTAAATAGTAGTCCCTAGTGGATCCTTGGAATACTAGGTACCCAGGTAAAGCAAGGCAACTGACAAGATAGTATGCACTTAAGAAATGGGTAAAATTGGGTTATATTGAGAAAAGGGTAGTATAGTTACATAGTTATAAGTCTGGTCTCTTGTAATCTAACAGTTATACTTATCAAAAATATCAATAAAAGCTCAATCAGTATAACTAATTAAAAAAAAAAAAAAAAAAATTCATTCAATTACCTTTTTGAATCTTTTGTTTCAGATTTCTTTTTGAACTTGGTTGCAGACTCTTTTTGTATTTTTATTATTTACTTTCTTGCTACTCTTTCTATACATTTATCTTGATATTTTAGATCTGTTATTTCTCAGATATATCAATTCTTATAAGATCGGTACAGAAACTTAGTATATTTTAATTGGTTCCAGAAGTCTGTTTCACTACTTTAGCAATCCACTTATCAAACTTTCCTATTTTTTCATAGTCTTCGATGATCAATCTGAAATTTTTCTCTTTAGTCTCTCTTTTTCTTTTCCACAATAGCTCTTTAAAGTTTCTAGTGATTCTATCTACTCTTTTATTCCATATCTCTTATAGCTGATCCTTATAGGTTAAACATTCTAGCAAGTGTTTTATTATTTTATCTTGTTGACTATATGCAATACATTTCATTTGCTTATATAAATTAGATTTTCTTATAGTCAACTTACTTAAGGTGGATAGCTCATAATTGATCAGTTTAATAAGAAAGCTTCTTTATTGGAATTGTTTAAAAGATATATCCTACATATGTCTATCTTTAATCCTTTTTCATACTAGGTCCTATGTGTAAACCTAGTGTTTTGAAATTTGATAATTCTATTTTTTCTCTATTCGGTTTTGCTGTATTCACTGATAGGTTGTTATCTTATTATTAATATTCTTAATAAACTGTCTAATTGGATTATCTAGTGTTGTCTCTTGCTACTTGATTTCAGTAATAATTTTGTGTAAAGTAAGATCTTTCTATTCGATCAATGGAAATTTTAGGGCTTCATTGGTTAGAGTATTAGTTTCTTCATTATAAGAATTATTTGAGTGTTTTCTGACTTTTGTAAGCTTTAAATCTATGTTTGTTTTTTTTTTAGCTCTACTATATATGTCCATAAAAACTAGTTTTTTTTTTTAGTCATCTCTTGTGTATCTTTTTCGGATCTTCTTTTTCTAAAGATTTTAATTTTGAAATATACAGTATGTTTAACTATCTGTAAAGATCTCCACTATGCTTTCAATTAAAACTATTAGGAGTATGATTATAATTACTACCAATTTGGCTCTTATAAACAAGAGTCAATTGTTTACTTCTATTTGAAACTTACTTTTTTTTCCTTCTTTTTTTATTTGAATCCAAGCTGCTCCCATCTTAATATCATCCTTTTCATAATTAATAAGTGATTTATCAGAATAGAAGATTAGTTTTTCTTTAGATTCAAGGTTATATTGAAGTATATTTATCAGGTGATCTTAATATGCTCCTTCTTTAATATGTTTTTTAATAATAGATTCTTCCCAGGTTTCAATATTCACATGATTTGCTTTATCATTTTGGGTCTTAAAAGGGTTTTGATTGCTGTAAATCATTTCTTTGATTTTTTTTTCGAGTGTTGACTTGGGATTGAAGATTTTTAAATTTCATGTTTTTTGGGTGAACTTTCTTGTATAAGATATGATACTATATATTTTTTTTCTATTTCCCTTTCTATGATATAGTTACTATTTAATGTTGTACCTTCCAAACATCCCAGGCATTTTTGTATATTGGTTTCCTGATCATTGTTGAAGCTACAACTGGAAAAATGTTCTATTATCACAATATTTTCCTTTTTTTCTTATTTTAGTTTTCTCTAAGTTACTTGATTTCTTTTATTTCTCATCACTATTTATAATTTTTTTTGCTTATCTTAATTAGAGTCTATTTTTGAATATTTTGGTTCTTATTTTATATAATATTCTCTCCCAAATCTTATAAGCTGTTTTATTTGTTCTTCTGAGAAGTTTTTGATTATAATTTGAAACTATTCTGGTATAAATCCTTTGCTTATATCTTATAGAAGCTGAAGTATTTACCAGTTTCTTATTTTTTTAGTTTTCTAATTAATTAGCTGATCCAGGTGCATCAGTTGATTGTTTTTAAGTAATAGTATGACTTTTTTATATTCTTCTGATACAAGATATTCTTCAATTCAAATGTTTTTTTTTTTCTATTCAAAGATATCTTGCCATTTTCTATTATGAAATGTTATTCCCAGATCTTTAGCAATTTTGATTACTTGGAGTGGAAAATTATCTTTGTCTGTTAGATGGCTTAAGGATTTACAGGTTAATTAATTAAGTGGTTTTCAATTTTTTATCTGTGCTTGTTTGAATCTAATGATTGTTGTGATTTCTGCTGGTCCAGCATTATTTAGTCTATTGCAGAGTTCTATTACTTAGTTTTCTCTTTGTAGCATCCAAACATTTTTCAAGTTATGGATCTTTGGATGGTGAATTATACTGTTGGACATTGATCTACATAAACTGCTCTTATTCTTGAAAAGTTTTCTATATACTGTTGTTAAGATATTACATATTTTTTAGGACAATGTACTATGTTGCATTCTAAATTCTATCCTAGATATTAATATTCTATTTAGAATGTAGAGAGCTTGTTTGTCTATCATCTTTTTATGTTTAAGTACTCTTGTTATTATATTAATCTCTTTAAGTACTTGTTCTTTAAGCTCAATTGCTGTTTTTTGGTTACCTATTCAGATTCCTAAAAATCTAGTCTGTTTTACTCTATCGAGCTCTTTAATCACTTCTTCTTTAGTAATTGCTTTTATCTCTTCTGGATAGTTATTAGGATTGTTAATAGTGACTAAACTGATTTGTTGTCATTTATTTGAGAGCCATTAACAGTATAAAAGATTTTTACAGTTTTTAGAATTTTTTTCATATCCTTCTTAGATCTTGTTATCTATATTGTGTCATCTATAAAGGCTATAGCTGCATACCTTGATTGTAACTTTCTTATAGCCTATTTTTTAAGATCAGGATTCCATGTAACTGATATTTTGTACCCTCTTTATGTATCATTCTAAATTTTGTATAGGAGAGGGTCATAAAAAATTCTCTATAATAGAGATAAAATAGTTTCCCTTAATCAATTTCATTTCTGGCTATTATTGATTTTGTGAGATCATTTTTGAATATGACCTGAAATTCTCTATTTTGGAAAAGAGTCATTATAATCTTTATAAAGCTTTTGAGACTTTGATTTTTTCCATTGCTTTTACTAGCATATCTAGACTAATTGTATCATATGCTTTTGCTGTATTCTGAAAAAGTATTCACAGTTTTTTTTATTTTTTCTGACATCTTTATAGATATTATTGAGAATTTAAATTTGTTCTGCTGTACTTTTTCTTGATAGCCCTGCATAGTTTGATCCTCTGAGAATATTATTGTTTTTACAAATATTTCCTATTCTGTTGGTGAGAATTTTGATGAACCATTTTCTTGTAACCTCTAATAGAACGATAGATCTAATATTTGAGAGTTTACAGTTCCAAGGTTTGAATTTTGCTATAGGATATATGTGACTCTGTTTCCAATGTTTCAGGATAACTTCACATCTTAAAAAGTTATTCAGCATTCTTCTCAAGAAGTTTTTTCCTTCTTGGCTTAACCATTTCAATATTTCATAACTAATTTGAGATTTTTTTAAAGCTTTATTATTGAAAAGTACTTTTGATATTTCTTCTAATTCTTCTTGTAAGATTGACTTGAGTAATTCATTGTACCAAGATATTTGGATATATTCTCTTGACTTATATTTTGTTTTTCAATCTTCTGATAACTAGCTTTTCTTTTTTTGAAGGTCTTACAGTTAATAATAGGTTCCTAAAGAGAGAGGCAGGGACAAAAGTCAAATGTTTCTCACTAGAAAAAATTAAAATTTTTAAATTAATGACTATAAAAAACTATCTACAATTGTTTTCTATTATTCAAATCATTAATTTATAAGATTTTCTAATTTTTGTTTCTATTAAAGTGAAAAGCTATAAATTCTGTCTCTCAAAAAGTGACATAAGTGTTTTGCAAAATTTTATATGCTAAATACTTTAGGAACCCATCATTACTCACAGTAATACTATCTTATTTCCTTTTTGATTTCATTTTTTTGAGTTGTAATATATTTATTATCCCTTAGCTTGATCTTAACTCTATCTAATACTATTTTATTTCTAGTTCAGTTGATTAAAGAGTTGACCATCTTCTCTGATTGTTTTTCAAGTTATTACATCTTTGTTTCAGTGCAGTTTTGATACTATTTCTTGTTTTTTTTGCTTCCAATCTTTGATATATAAATTTAAGATCTTCTATAATATTTTGGATGTTTTTTCTTAAAGATTTCCATGACATATTAAAAATGCTGTGTTAGATACAATAGTTTTTAATCTGATGATTAGAGTTGTAAGTATTATTATAGTTTTCTATAGCTATATTGAGGGCCTATAACTTATTTATTTTTTTTGATGTTTCTACTTTATTGTAAAGTTTTTTAAGTTGTAGAGCTTTTCTATAACTGTTAAATTCAGTATTATATTTATAGTATTTTTCTTCTGATTGAAATGTTTTTTTTGTTGTTAGCTTATTAAAGGCTACTTTATATAACAATTTTTCAAAAGTTTTTTACAGTCTGTTTACCTGATCCTCCCTTTTATCTAAATTGAATTCTTCTTATAACAATGGTTCTAGTGATATTTTAAATTTGTGATCTATATTTTCACAAAATGCTTGCTATTATAAAGGAGATATACCTTTTAAATCAATTTTCTTTAATATACTTATAGGCGGTTTTGTGATTCTGCTTCTTATGAAAAGATCTTTGTTATGTAATATTATTAGGGGTATAGTATGGTTACTATCTATAATATCTTTCATATCTTGATTATTAAATCAAGTAGTAAATAACTTGTTAGACTATAAGAGGTCCAAATATAGTCTATTTTATTACTACTTGTTAAGTTTTTTCTTGTTAAAGTTTTTTCTTTGCCTTCCCATATGATTTGCATATCTATAAAGTCCTATTTATCAAAAAAGTTGAATAAGTCAGAACTTTGACCAGTAATCTGTAATAGTGACTATAGGCAATGATGTTCATAGTAGAAGGGTATTCATTCAAACTATAAGTGGAGCAACAAATCACTTTCAAAGTTGCATTTAGAGTTTGATAATAAACTAAAATAAGTGAGTTAGTTAGCATTTTAGCTTTAGTAACATTGTAAAAAATATAACTTACATTATATTTAATAAAACATATATAACTAATCTGACAGTGGGTTAAAAAAAAAAAATTGTAAAATTATAAAAGATGAATAAGAAATTATATTATAAGATATAAAAAAATAAACTTATAAAGACTTGATGAATATAAAATTTAAAACATGATAAGATCATTTTTTAATATATCAATAATTTCAAATATATAATAAATATAATTAAAAAATAGCTTAATAAAAATGAAATTAAAATTTTAGACTAGTTGTTATATATATATATATATATATATTTTTAATCTGCCGTCAGGCACTAGTTATTATATTTATTTAATTTAAATTTAATAAAACATTTATAGAATGAAATTAATTATTATTTATGAAAACTTTTTGGTAATATTTTTAGTATTATAGATTTATAAAATAAGATATAATGAATAAAAATGAAATTGAAGTTGATTACTGTTTGAACCTAATTGAAACAATATTATAGTGAATTAAAGATATAATCAAAGTCAAGAAAAGTTATACAAGATAGTAATAAATGAATTCGATTTGTTATTTATTTATTTATTTTTTAATTAAATCAAAAAATTTATACATACATATTTTTTTTATTTTGCATCAAAATTATTGTTTCATAAGGTTTTCAATTATAGAATCTTTTTTAAAAAAATTTTTAAATAAATATCAATAAAACTTATAAGTTTAATTAAAGAAATTATAAATTATATATTATTAAAATTTATTAATTGTATAATTTTTAGAATATGAAATATTATGATTTAAAAATTTTGAATACTGTGAAACAATAATATTAAAAGTCACTATACTATATTTTTATTATAAATTTCAACTTTAACAATTTTTAAATCTTTAATTATGCAATTAACAATTATAAAATTTATATATATTATTATATATCTAAATATTTATTTTATTTCTTATGTTTTTTTTGAAAATTTTTTATAAATAAATAATAAAAAAAAATAAATTTTAAAGTTTTATTATTGTTATTTAAAAGTAAAATTTTTATAAAGAAAAAAAGTCTTTAATAATAACAAAACTTTAAAAGTGATATATAAAAATTTTTGAAAAAAATATAATAAATAATATTAAGACATAATATACTATATATAAATTTTATAATTTTTAATTGTATAAATAAAAAATATCTTATATAGTATTTATAATACAATGGTAAAGCGCCTTATAATTCATTATCCTTTTTTCTTTCTCTAATAAAGTTGACTGAATTTGCTACATCTATAAAGTTTGTATTACATAATATGACCGCATAAAATTGTTCTGAGATACTATATTTAGATTTACTAAACAATGGATTTTTTCTTTAAGAATATGCAAATAATTTTCGGAAATTTTTATAGCTTTGAAAAAATAATAATAAAATAATAAAAACAAACTTTACCTTCGAGTTGACAAAAAAAAATTGATTGACAATTTTTATCGATATAGGATGGTGTATCAAGCATGTTGATCGCATTATGGATGCTATCAAAGATAAACCGGAGAGAACTCTGAGATTAGTTTTTCTTCTTGCCGACACACCTATTCCAGAAGTTGTTGAACGTTATGGAGATTACGGAAAACTCTTTTCGAGACTCTTGCAAAAAGCCATTGAAAGTGGTCCAAACAAAAACTTAACGTTGAAAATCCAATCTTTTGAGGTTCAAAAGATGGAGTTTCCGGATAGGAATGAATTGTTGGAAACAGACGGGATAATTATTTCCGGATCTTGTATGGTCATTATTTTCTAAATTTGCAAATGTCTCAAACTAAAGCGAACTCAATTTTATCTGATCATTAGCTGCCTCTGCGTATGATGATATTCCTTGGATAAATCGCCTTACAGATTTCACAAAATTTCTCATTGAAAATCATCCCAATGTCAAAATAATTGGAGTTTGTTTTGGACACCAAATTATTGCTAAAGCCATGGGCGGAAAAGTGATTAAAAATCCTATTGGCTGGGAGGTGATACCATCAGACGTTAAAAGTTAAATCATCTCGAGTCAGTATGTTTACACATTTCCCTTTTCATTTCTAGGTTGCAGTGACAGAAATTTTACTGAACGAAGATGGAAGAAAATTCTTTAATACTGATAAAAAATTCTTGGTAGGTTTTAACAGAAAAACATAACAGATCCGTTCTTATTTAAAAATGACGATTAAATAACATCCTATGAAGCGTCTTCAAGAAATGCACCAGGTACAATTCAGAATACTTCTATTCGGACATTAGCTTCGACTAAAATTATTGACACATTGTTTTTAGGATCATGTCTGTCTCGTTCCTCCAGATTTTACTAATCTAGGAAGCACGGAGATATCTTCAATACAAGGAATGGTAAAAGGAAATCATGTTTTCACTATTCAAGGTCACCCAGAATTTGTTGGAGGCGTGGTCAAAGAATTAGTTAAGCATCGACAAAAGAAAGGTATCTTTGACCCAGAATTCTCCCAAATGTGCCTGAAAGCTGCAGACCAAGACGATGATAGTTTATTGATTGGTCAGAAGTTTATTGAATTTTTATTGGTAAATATTGGTTTTTTTGAAAGTAAATGCGTGTCATAAGAAGGAAACTTAAACTTTGATAAATCTAAAAATAGAGGACCTGAAAGTTAGAAATCAATAACATGCGTTATATCTGGGAGCATTTATAAATGCTAGTCAAGAATTGACATGAGACTTACGTCAAGAAAATGTATAAGATCAAGACTTTTCGATCTTGGCTAGGATTTCCGAGTCTCTGAATAAAGTATACTCCTGAAAGAATGAAATGATTAGTAATAATCGAATGAGAATAAAAATTTGACGCAGTTTAATTAAATTTACCTCATCATCTACTTTGATGGTACTTCCTCCGTATGAGGGAAGGAGGACACGGTCTCCTGGTTTAACTTGATTGGGGATGTGTTTTCCATCCTTAAAACATTGTCCACGTGATAATACACGTCAGTAAATATGAGCATTCCCTTAAAGTCCCTCGAGTACATAAATACCTTATCCAATGAACCTTTGCCCACGGATATAACTTCTCCTTCGTTCAACGTTTCTAATGATTTTTCGGGGATCAAAATGCCGGCAGCAGTTTTCTAAGAGGACAAATTTGCATGAGCTCAACTGAAGAATGTAAAAAAAAAATTTTTTTCTGATAAACCTGTTGAGCTTTGATACGCTGTACAAGCACGCGATCGAGAAGTGGAATAATAGATTTGACATTTTTCACGGTGACGGCCTGGAAATATGAAAAAAAAAGAATCAGTAGAATAAACGGAAAGTGTGCATTACAATAAACGCGTACCATCGTTAGTATGTCCTGAAATTCAGGAAAGAGGAGGTTCAAATTTTTTTATTTTATCATACTGCAAGATCAGATCGATTGCTGCTATTATTACCAAGAACATTCTACAAATTTCCATTCACGAGAAATACTTACCGAAATCGTCCGAAACTCGGGATTTTAGAAACTGATGGAAGAATTTTATTGTTGGCCAATAAAAGACGAGAAATTCATCGCAGTTGAAAAAAAAAATTTTTTATTTCGGACATCTTAAATTCACGAAACTACCAGATTTTTTTATTTGGTCTTAGTCAGTTATACATTACCCCTCATTATACCCGACCATAATGCAGCGTGCTTCACTACTTAACAAATCTCGATTTGTTCATTTTTCGACACGCCTTTCCGTGAAAAACAAAAATTTAGGAACAACCATGCTATCACGACATTATGCTACTCATAAAGAGCTCAAATTTGCCGTTGAGGGACGTGCGTCTTTGCTAAAAGGCATCGACGTATTGTCAAAAGCTGTTGCAGTTACACTGGGTCCTAAGGGGCGTAGCGTGATAATTGAGCAACCTTATGGAAGTCCAAAAATTACGAAAGACGGCGTTACTGTAGCCAAAAGTATAACACTTCAAGATAAATTTGAAAATCTTGGGGCCAGGTAATTCTAATGTTACACTGATTCCAAAATAAAATTTACTTTCTGCGCGAAATAAGAGCGCGTTTATCACATGATATTGTTGCAGTGTAACATGAATCGAAGAATTTTTTATATTCGTATCGGCGGATTTCATCGGACCATCATATCGTCCTAGAGTGATAGATAAAATAGTTATATTCTGGGACATATTAATCGCGCTAAAGTCCTCGATATTTGTGTTTGTTAGATCAAACAATTTTATCGAACATATTTACGCGCTCACATAGTATTTATCTAATGGAGTTTTGTGTTTTACAGGTTGGTTCAAGATGTTGCCAATAAGACGAACGAGATTGCCGGGGACGGTACGACTACGGCTACAATTCTTACACGTGCAATTTTTGTCGAAGGAGTGAAGAATGTTGCTGCTGGTTGTAATCCTATGGATCTCCGCCGCGGTGTTCAATTGGCTGTTGATGCGATTGTTAAATTTTTGAGAGATCACAGTCGTGTAATCACCACCAGTGAAGAGATTGCTCAGGTGAGTGTAGACACCGCTGTCAAGATTGTGAACTGTTAGGAGAGATATTAATTATCGATTAATGGTTTTAGGTTGCTACCATTTCGGCGAACGGTGACACGCATGTTGGTAAGCTTATCGCGAGTGCTATGGAAAAAGTTGGAAAGGAAGGAGTTATCACAGTAAAGGAAGGCAAGACTATTGAAGATGAACTCGAAATAACCGAGGGAATGAGATTTGACCGTGGATATATCTCCCCTTATTTTATAACTGATGTTAAAACTCAAAAAGTTGAATTTGAGAAGCCCTTGATCCTTTTGTCTGAAAAGAAGATATCAGTTCTTCAAGACATTCTTCCGGTTCTAGATGCCTCAGCTCAACAGCGCAGGCCGCTTCTGATTGTTGCTGAAGATATTGATGGTGATGCTTTAGCTGCTTGCATATTAAACAAACTTCGTGGGAATGTTCAGGTCGTCGCCGTTAAGGCACCAGGTTTTGGTGACAACCGTAAATCTATTTTGGGCGATTTGGCGATTTTAACCGGTGGAACGGTTTTTTCGGATGAGTTGGATACCAAACTTGAACGTTTCACACCAGATCTATTTGGATCAGTCGGTTCGGTTACTATAACTAAGGAGGACACCATTTTACTTAATGGAGAAGGTTCCAAGGAGCAGATTGATCAGAGGTGCGATCAAATTCGCGCTGCCATCAATGATCCATCCGTGTCAGATTATGAGAAAGAAAAACTCCAAGAGCGTCTTGCTAAATTATCAGGGGGTGTCGCTGTGATTAAGGTGGGAGGTTCTTCTGAGGTCGAGGTTGGTGAAAAAAAGGATCGCTTTGTTGATGCTTTAAATGCCACGCGTGCAGCTGTCGAAGAGGGAATTGTTCCGGGTGGTGGAATCGCGCTTTTAAAATCCACTAAATGTCTAGATTCTTTGAAGCCCGCCAATTTTGATCAAAAGTTGGGTATAGATATTATTAAATCTGCCCTTCAAAAGCCAGCACGAACGATTATAGACAATGCCGGAGAAGAAGGCGCGGTCATTGTGGGAAAACTATTGGGGGATCATGGTGATGACTTTAACTACGGTTATGATGCTGCCATTGGTGAATACGGGGATCTGATTTCGCGCGGAATTGTGGATCCCCTGAAAGTTGTGAGAACAGCTCTTGTTGACTCTTCCGGCGTGGCAAGTTTATTGACAACAACAGAATGTATGATTACAGATGCTCCCGGTCAGTAGCTTTTTAGAATAAAATGCGTCGGCTTCGTCTTTGTCTTTCGAACTAAATTCTTTTATTTCATTTATTATAAACGATTTAGAGGAAAAAGGTTCCGGTATTGGTGCCGCTGGTTTGGGAGGCATGGGAGGCATGGGAGGTAATGGAATGATGTGAGGTATTGGATACGGGTTTTTAATAAGATCCAAAATTTGCCTCCAGATCTTTACTAAAAGATAAATAACAATTCAAAAAAAAAAAAATATATATATATACAGTATATATATCATAAAGTATATAGCTTTTATAATAATAAATTTAAAAACGCACTCGACATCTAAACATGTAATTATACGACTGTTGATTTCGCGGCAATAAAGTTGACTGAATTTGCTACATCTATAAAGTTTGTATTACATAATATGACCGCATAAAATTGTTCTGAGATAC
>CAJVPT010003948.1:0-14294 GCA_910592055.1 Acaulospora colombiana
TAATCTCTTTCTATCTTTCGATATCTACATGATTCACTATATTGATTGGAACTAAGATTGGAGGATTTGGATCCATGTTAGTAATCTTTTTCATTGTCCCTTCTAGTGATGCCTTGGAGCAGGTGATTGTTAGTTTTTGAACTCTTCTGGTTGACTTTCTTGTATTGAATATGAAACTTCATATATATCTTTCATATCTTTCTTTAATATACATCTCCTTTCTTGTCTTATATCCTTTGAATATCTTGGATACTTTATTAATGTTATCATTTGAGTATTATCATTACTATAACAGTTGAAGTGTTCGACATTGACTTTGTGTCCTACTTTTGTCTGTTGTAGTTTTTCCCAGATTATATGATGTCCAGCTTTCTTTGTAATTATTCATAATTTTTGTCATTTGTCATGATCTGGATTAATTGCAACATATTCTGGTTTCCACTTTGTCCAATCTCTTTTCCACATACTTATGAGTTGACCTACCCTATTACTGAAAAAGTTTTGATTAAAGCTTGAAACCATTCAAGAATGGGACCTTTATTGATGTTTTGAAGTAGTTGGAATATTTGCCAATTCCTGATTCCTTTAGTAGCTTAATCAATTAGCTGGTTTATGTATAGCAGTTTATTGTTTTTTAGTAATGGTATAGCTTTTCTATATTCTTTTAATGTAAGGTATTTCTTAATTAAACTATTTTCCTTACTTAATTTGAAGATTTCTTGCCATTTCCAACTGTGAAAGGTTATTCCTATGTCTTTAGCCAACTTTATTACTTAGAGCATGAAGTTTCCTTTATCTGGTAGATGATTTAAGGAGTTGCATATTAATAGGTTAAGCAGTTTCCAATTCTTTATCTGTGCTTGTTTGAGTCAGATAATTGTTGTGATTTCTGCAGAACCAGGATCATTTAATCTATTATATAATTCTGTTATTTGACTTTCTTACTGGAGTATCCAGATGCTTTTCAGGTTATAAATTTTTGAGTGATGTATAACACTATTAGGTATAGGATACTCTTGTTTTTGAAAAACTTTCTATATACTGTTGTTAGAGTGTTATATATTTTCCAAGGTAGTATACTATACTGCATCCTAAATTCTATCTTTGGAATCAATACCCTGTTTAGAATATACAGGGTTTGTTTATCTGTTAATTTCTTGCTTTTAAAAGCTCTGATTATTATATTGATTTCTTTTAGCACCCTCTTTTTGAGTTTAACTACAGTTTTTTGATTGCCGATCCAGATTCCTAGAAATTTTGTATGTTCTGCCCTGCTAAGCTTCTTTATCACTTCTTTTTCTATACTGGCCTGAACTTCTTCTGTATAGCAATTAGAATTGTTAATAGTAATTAGGACTGATTTATTACTATTGATTTGGAAATCATTGACTTTGTAGAAGACTCTTGCAGTTTCGAGGATTTCTTTTATATCCTTTTTGGATTTTGTTATTCATGTTATATCATCCATAAGGACTATAGCCACATGTTTTGATTCTAGCCTTCTTGTGGTTGTCCTTTGAGATCTGGATTCCAGATAACCAATATTTTGTATCCCTTTTCTTTGTCATTCTGAATCTTGCAGATTAAAGGATTATAGAATATTCGCCATAGCAGTAATAAGATGGTTTTCCCTTGATCAATACTATCTTTTGCTTTTATGGATTCTATGAGATCATTTTTAAAGAGAACTTAAAATTCTTTGTCTTGAAATAGATTCAAGATGATCTTGATAAAATCCTTTGGTATTCTGATCCTTTCCTTTGCTTTGACTAGCATATCTAGACTGATTGTGTTATAGGCTTTAGCAGTATCTTGAAAAAGTATTCACAATTTCTTTTTATTTTCTCTTGCATCTTCACAGATATTGTTAAGGATTTGAATTGGTTCTGATATACTTTCTTCAAGGAGACATATGAAGTTGGGATTTTTGAGGATGTTATTGACTTTACAGATATTTCTCACTCTATTAGTAAGGATTTTTGTGAACACTTTCTTGTGACTTCTAACAGAACTATTGGTCTTGTGTTTATTAGTTCACACTTCCATAGTTTTAGTTTGGCTATGGGATATATATGGCTCTGTTTCCAACAAGTGAGGGTTACCTCCCACCTCAAGAAGTTATTTAATATTCTTCTTAAGATTTCCTTTCTATTCTGACTCAGTTTCTTAAGTATTTTGTAGCTAATTTGTGATCATCCTGATGCCTTGTTGTTTGAAAGTGTTTGAAGTATTTTACATAATTTTTCTTATGAGATTGGCTCGAAAAGATCTTTATACCATAGTTCCTTGATATTAATCCTTTGGGCTATACTCCTTTTTCCAGTCTTCTGTAAGGCTATTGAAGTTGGTATCTCTTTTTTTAAATGCTTCTAGATAGTATCACCTTAGTTCTTTCACTATTTTGCCTGTTTTGATTGATATATATTCTGTACCATCTTGTGTAACCTTAACTTTATCCAGTGCAATTTTGTTTCTTGTTTTGTTTGTTAAGGAGCTTATCATTCTTCTCTGATTGAATTTTAGTTCATCATATCATTGTTCCAAAGCAATTTTAATTGCGTCTCTTGTTTTCTTGGTTTCAATCTTTTGATTGATAAATTTCAATCCCTCTATTTTCATCCTGGATATCCTTTTTCAATAATGACCAAGGCATGTTGGAGATGTTATGTTGAATACAATAGTTTTCAATCTGATAGTTAGGGCTATATATTGTGTTATATTTCTTTATTTCCAAGCTAAGGGTCTGCAGTTTGGTTATTTCTCTTGATACTTCAATCTTCTTGAAGAGTTCTTTCAGCCATAGGACTTTTCTGTATGTAATGAACTCTGAACTATGTCTATATTCAGGTTTTCTTTGTGTATAATTGATTTCTTGGTTGCAAGCTTGTTAAAGGCTGTTTTGCAGATTTGTTCTTCGAAGGTTTTTCAGATCTTGTTTGCTTGGTTTTCCCTTTTATTTTCATTGGGTTCTTTTTTAAGCAGGGATTCCAATGTTGTCTTGAACTTGGGATCTAAGTTTTTACGAAAGGGTTGCCATTGTTCTGAAGATGTTTTCTTAATATCTATTCTTCTTAATTGTTGTTTAGGAAACTTTATGGTATTACTTTGTATAAAGAGATTATTGTTATATAAAGTTATAGAAATTATAGTGTAATCACTTCCTATAACTTCTTTTATCTCTTCATTATCAAATTGTAGTATTGGATATCTTGATAAGCTTTGTGATATCCAAATATAGTCAATTCTACTTCTGCTTGTTGTGTCCCATCTTATAAAAGTCTTGTTTCTTCCTTACTATATGGCTTGTATATCTATAACCCTCCACTTATCAAAAAAATCAAACAATGGGATTTCAGGATATCAAAAGAATTTGAATTTTACTTTGGAAGATAAGGTTCTATCTTTTAATGGGTTGTAAGTAGCATTAAAGTCTCTTATTATAATTGTGTGAAAGCCTTTTCTATGTATTGTTTTGCTAAGGCTGATTATTTTCTCCTACACTTTTTTTTATCTTTACTTATTTGATGGAATATAGATCTACAGTATATAATACAGATCCTTTTCTTTTTCATCAGCAAGTTGACAACTATAATATATTTGTCTTCTTCTTTGATTGATGTTACCTTTTTCTTAAAGGCTTTTCTGATAAGAAGATTAACTCCTGCTTCAAAAAATATATTAGAATTGATACTATGAAAGTGTTTGTAGGCTCTTTTTTTATCAAAAGCCCATTTGGTATTAGCTTGGGTAAGTTTTGTTTCACATAAACCTATTATACCTATTTCTTATTCTGTAATTTCTTCAATCAGACTTCTTTGATTCATCTTATCTGTGATGCCTTTGACATTGTGTATTCTGATTCTAATTACTCTTTTTTATATATCTCCCATTTCTTTTTGTTTCTTTTCTATTATTATGTTTTTTCTTTTTTTGTTAAGGAAAGTATTATATTCCTTTTATAAGAATTTTGTTAGATCTAAATTATTATATTGTTCTAATGAAATCTCTTTTTCTTATATTTGTTCTTTGCCCTTGTTATTAGTTGCTATTGAGGATGAAGCAGGCATGTTCACCTCTTGTTTCTTTGGATTGTCTGTTGCACTATGTTAGAAGCGATTGGCCTCTCTTCTACCTCTATTTATCTTGTTTAAAATTATTTATCCTTCAAGTCTATTTATTCTACCGCTCAGTTTTTCAAGGTTGGCCAATATGAGCTGCAGAGAATCTTGATTGCCTTCTGCCTCTGATTTGATATCCTCACTGCTGATATGCTGTTGATGAGTCCTTTGTCTTATTATTGGTTCTCTATTACTACATGTAGCAGGATATCTAGTTGTTTTATAATTCTTCTGCCTTACATTATTATTATTCCTTTGTTTTATTTGTCTTTGGTTTCTAAAGCATATAAATTTTATAGTATAGGAATGATGATAAGAGAAGAAGGAAGAGAATCTTATGGACTCATAGCCTGATAGTGAATCTGAAGTTGAGTTATTATCTATGTTGATTTTTTGAGATCTTTGTTAACATGATTTTCTTTCTTCACTTATAGGATCAGTATTTTCTCTATTGCTGGGATTCTTCATATTCCAGAACAGTCTTAAATCTTGTAAGAAAATATATTATTTGCAGGCCTTGTTTCTATTCTCTCTTGTCGCAAAACAAACAACTGTAAAGTTCTGTTTCTTTAATATATAGGGGTTTTTGGGAGTAAAGTATACTTTTGTCTGGATACCATATAGAGCTTTTGCTATCAAGCTGATATATGTTTTATTATTTCTTTCAATTAAGGTGGTATTTATCTTTTTATCAGTCAACTCTAATTTAGTGAAGATGGCTCTGAATGTTTTAGTATCTATAGGTATTGTTCATACTTCTGCGAGATCCTATTTAATATGTTTATGAAGCTTGAAATAGGCCTTGACCCTAGTCTTCATCTTGGCCTTATAGATATGTATATTTTGAACTGTTCCATATCTCTTGAGATGTTTAGTTATATAACTTTTGAAAATCTTCTGATTTAGATCTATTAGGTTGATATGCCATATATCAGATCTATTTTTTTCTTTGAATTCCTAAAAATTTTTTCTGTTTTTTCTCTATTGATCATGTGGATAGAATGTGGAGTATAAAGAGTTATTTTTTGGATATAAAATTATCCTCTTTGTGATTTATTTCTTCCATATATTTTAGAACGTCCTCTTTTTTTTGTATCCAAAAGGTCAACTATTCATTATTATTGATAAATTCTTTCTTTAAGAGATGTTTTTCACTCTGTGGTAATCTCAGGATATTGTTTAAATAGGTCTTGGCTTCTTCTTCTATTTTTCCTGAAATATTGACCATTATGGTACTGAGTTTAAATATTTCTTCTCTTTTTATAAAATATGGATTTGTTGATGGGATGAAGTCCCTGTTTCTCATATCATATGAGCTATAATTACTGATATTGTTGCCTTTTATTTTCTCTTGAAGCCTTTATATTTCGACCTCTTTTTGTTCATAAATATTGATCATTGTGATTTCATTATCTATCATTGACTCAGTATTTACATGTTCTGTGATCTCCATCAGTTGACTTTTTAGCTCCTATGGATCACTTGCATTCTTGATAATTTCTATGAATTTGTCTTCTATATAAGGCTGTAAAAGATCTTCTTCTTTTTTTTTTCCTTGTTGCCAGAGGTATAGGATATATTGAGTAAGGATCTATTCCTTATGAAATATTGCTTGTCTATTCCTAGGATATTAGCAATAATACTATCTAGGATAGTAAAAGTCTTTGGTGCAAGGGTTGTTTCTTCTTTTGGGTCTCTTTTTTTTTGTCTTATCAACTGTTGGGATGTCTATAGTTTTGAGATTTCATAATGCTTTATTGAAAACTTTATTAAGGTATTCAAGATATCCTTATCCTTTTTATTTACTATATGAAGAATACATTGTGCCCTATCTATATTGGCTGTATCATGTGATTATTGGATGAGTCATGCTTCGCGAATTAATTTTGTTTATTTGTTTACTTATTAGATAGTATTACTGGAGATTCCCTAATCTATCTGTTGTACTGATAGATCAATTGTGAAGTAAACATAAGTTGCAAATTGTTTATCTGTTTATTTATTGATTTCAGTAACATGTGTGCTAGATCTATTAAGGGGTAAACCAGATGTGAGTAATGTGTTTTAGAATTAGCTAGAATACATGTTGAGCTTGTTTATTTGTTTAGAGATACATTATGTAATCTGTTATTATATCTCTATTGTCTAAAGGAACATGTTCACATTATATGCTAGTTATTTATATGTTACTGATGTGTTGTTACTGATAATCTCTAGCTATTGTTCTTGGATTCCTAATGTCCTCTTGGATCTTGCAAATTTTGAGTTTTGACTGTTTTATCAGTTGAGATTACTATATTGCCAGGTTCCTTTTAATATCTAAAAAGGTGTAAATCTGTACTGGCCTGGTTGAAAACTAGGGGAGTTGATGTTGAGTCTTTTGACCTTACTGTGATTAGATTTACTTTTGTTTTCTCTTTCTCTCAAAATTTGATGGATAAAGTACTAATATTATTATTATGTATTCTTTTCCTGGCTGCTTTTTTATAGAACTTTATGTGTTGTTCCAAGTGGGGTAATGTAGTTATGTTTCTCTTTACTGTGTTTGCTGAGCTTGGGTTATGTTATTCTTTTTCTCTAAACACTTATTAAAAAAGGAAATTTTTAGGAAAATAGTGGATTAAAGTTATGTGTGTTTTAACCATAATAAAAAATATATTCTCTGTCTATAATATATATATATAATTACTTATAAAATTTGCAATATATTTTTTAAAATAGATTTTTTTAACTTTAAAATAAAATTTTATAATAATTTATTAATAAATCATCAAATAAACTTTAATGAATAATTTTTAAATTCAAAAAAATATTTTTTAAAAAAATTTTTTATATTAATAAAATTTTTAATCAAATTATCATTAATTAAAAATTTCCAAAAGTGAGTGTTCCACATTATATGTATTATATAAATAAAATATTTATTTAAAGATTATAGAAGCTATTAAATATATATATATATATATATATATATTTATCGCAAATGAGCAATACATGCAGGTTTTTATTAGAAAATTAATTCATAAACAAATACATGAATAGTCTTTACAAGGTAGTGACACCTGAATAAATTAACTAATACCTATTGCGATTGTCCTATTGTGACACACTTACAGTCTGTAACTGGATATGTCAGAATAGGGTCGAATGGCAATTACTCATTCAAAAATGATGCTATTACTGCTGGTAATAAGATAGAGTAGCTAGTAGAATTTGAGAGTCTATTTGAAGCCATTAAAATGGTACTAAGAAGTTTATGGGACTAGTTCGGTAGTTAATTATCAGGTGGTGGTCTGGTTGCTTTTGTAGATTTTCATTTGATGCTAGTGAGTGGTGCTATAGTAATAGTAGTGGATCTTTCTTTTCATATTTTATGTAAGATTTTTAGTGTTTTATCATATTTTTAACCTTTGCTTTGTTGCTTTGAATTTGTTCAAGGATCTGATTGGGTATTCCTAAAGAAATGTTTAAGAGTGTTTTGCTATCTACTGATGTGATAGTTATATGATGAATATTTGTTTATATTGAATAGTTTTTCTTTTGACTTTGTTTTTGTAAGATTTTTTTGAGAAGGTTGTTAAATTTAGGAAGTTTTTTGTTAAGTAATTCTCTGTTCTCTATATACTTGAACACATGTTCTAGATTTTTAATTGTGTGATCACATCAAGGACATTTGGGTGATGGGTAAAGTGAGGGATATCTATTATGAAGTTTGGCTCTAGTGAAAAGGCTATTAAAAAGAATTTTGGTTCTGAATGTAGATAACGACCGGAACTGGTATTTGTTAGTATGCCAGCATTTTTTGTTTGCTTCTTTGAGTAAGATAAAATCTTGAATGTTGGTAGATTTGAAGAGACAATTTTGACTAGTGGTAATGACGATGAGGTTAATTGATGAGTTGATAAACTTGATCCACTGGGTACAGCTGGTTCCAACTTGGTTATTGATAAATGGTAATGTATTATAGTTATTTGTTGTAAGTGTGGGTAACTCTTTTATGATTTGATTTGTTGTGGTGTTAGTTATAGTTGAATGTTTTTTGAAAGTCAATGAGATATTTTTTGATTTGAAGAGGTTTTGACAATAGTTACTATAGTGACTATAAGAAAGTTTGATGTTTCTATTTGAGTAAGATGATGTTGAGAAATTGAGAGGATTTTTGAGATTGCACTCAATATGTGAACCCATTGAGATTGATTGTATTAAATCTGTTAGAATGGTCCATATTTCATTTTGTGTTTGAGAAAGATTCAGATAGAAAGTTAGGGAGTTGTCACTTTCTACTTCAATGATGTTGGAGTATTGATACAGGAATATCTTTTTAGGACTTGAGGGTATGAGTGAGAGAGGGTGTGATATGTTTATGGTTGGGATTCTCTGCGAAACTTGTGGAGCAAACATGTGTCTAAGTTCATTAATGTTATTTGGAAGGTAGGGAAGATTATTTCATAGAATGTGCCATGTTGATTTGGTGTCGGGCATAGGTTTTGAGACAATACAAGGTTGTACTGAGCAAGTACAAGGAATCAATTGGTGAAGATTGTTGTTATTGTTATTGTTTTTGATGATATAATGACTTCCCTTTATTATTTCTGTGTTCTTGGTGTTTCTGCATCTCTTGATAAAGTCAAGTTTGTTATTGTTGAAAAATGCCCAGAATAAGGGGTGTAAGTTTAAGCAGGAGAGAGTATCTCCAATTAGATTTGGTATGTTGGGTTTGAAATTTTCAAACTAGAATGGGGTTTTGCCTGATGATATTCTGCTGATTTTAATGTGAAATTCTAACCATGTATTTTTTTTAAGAGAATTGTATTGAATGAACTGTCTGATGTTTTTGACATTGGATTTAAATAATGTGATGGCTGTTAGTTTGTTAATCTGTAGGTGAAGCCCTATAGATAGATGTGAGTCCTTGTGTTGGAATGAACAGTTATTGGGACAAATGTTGATTTTATATAAGAGGGCTGTGAAGGTTGTGTCTAGTATCCAGGAATTGATTTTTGGAAATATGTTGGATTGATATATTGGACAAGCCCATATCGCTATGCTCATTTGAGTAGATAAGATCTCTTTTTTTATGTGAAGAAGAGTCTTGCTGTTATTGAGTATTGATATTAAGAGTTTTACAATAGTTTGGTCCTTTCGGGCTTTGAGAGATGTGACATTAAGGCCAGCTTGTGAAAATAGAGCTTTGTTAGATATTGTTCTTTCTATACCTAGTTTACATTTGATAGGATGATTGAATAGAGCTTGCAGTTTTTGCATATCGTTGGCCTGGATTACTGCTACCTGTAGGGCATACTCTAGTTGAGCTGGGATGGTTCATTTAGAAACCTGGGTTGTTATAGATCCATTTCAACTTTATTGTTCTATTATATGTTTAATGTAATTTTCTATTTTCTCTTTGAGTTTTCTTTTTGTGACAATTGATGATAATTTGCCTGATAGATATATTCCAAGATACTTGATGGATTGATTTAAAGGTTTTGGTGATATTGATATGTTCTCCACGATGAGTTTCTTTCTGCATTCATCATTTTTGGAAGAGTGGCTAGTTATAAGATCTGTTTTGTTCTTATTGCATATAATGTAATTCATCTTGAGGAAGGATGTGAATGTATCAGTGGCATCTTGTAGGGTTGTTAGTTTATGTGTTAATATGGCTACATCATCGATATAGGCAAAAATGTTGTTGCCCTTTGTCAAGTTTTACTCAATTTTAGAAATTACCAGGTCGTAAAAAATGGTTCAAAGAAGGGGTATTATCATTTCTCCTTGATCCAGACCCTGGGAAACCACCAGTGGATTGGTGATATTGTAGTGTAATATGAATTGGAGGGATCTATATGTTAATAAATTCAATATAATTGATATGATTTGTTGAGGAATTTTGATTCAGTTCATAGCTACTTGGAGACTGTCAAGATTGACTGAATCATAGGCTTTAGAAATATCAAATAAGGCTATCTAGAATCTTTCCATTAAATTGATCGAGATGTTCATTAGAGAGTGAATGATAGAAATGGGCTCCATAATACTTTGATCTTTTGTGCCTGCATAATTTAACTGTGAGAGAATGTTATTATTGGCAATAATGAAGAATATTCTTGTATTAAGTATTTTTGTAAAGATCTTGTAGCTAGTTTCAATTAGAGCTATTGGCCTGGTGCCGAGAGGTCATGAGACCACACTAATTTTTTAGGAAGTAAGGTAATAACTGATTTTTTCTAGAATGCTGGGATGTGACCGGTTTTGAGAATTTCATTTAGAAGCTTTCCGAATATCTTTTGGACATGTGAACCGATATGTTCCAGGTTTCATAGGGAATTTTAGTAAGGCCAGGTGCTTTGTTCAGAGGAAAAGATGAGATTAATTCTTCTATATTATTTTGATCAATTGTGGTGAATGTAGTGTGATATAGGTGAGTAGGTATTTGCTCCATGGGGCTATTGTCAGGGAGCCAATTTTCACTGATAGAAAACTCTTTGGGTGTGAGAAGCTTATGATAGTGATTAATTATAATTTCATCAAGTGTGTCTGGATCATCTTGTAATTGGGAGCCATCATGAAGAATAGATAAGTCCAGGAATGGCTTGAGATCATTAAGTGCTATTGAAATATATTGTTTAGGTCTTTTCCAAATGTTTGAATAGTTTTTTTTAACTCATAGTGAGATTTGTTCAGTCATATAATCAGCCATTCTTTTTTGTTTTTTTATTAGTAATGCTTTAAGGGTTTTTTTAATGGTTCCAATTGTTGGAGGGAGGCTAGATATTTTTTATGGAAAGACTTTGCTTTGCCAGTGAGGATGATGTTGAACGGTTTACTTCTGTTTTTGCTAATTAAATTTTTTAGTTACTTGATGGCTTGGTTAATGTCAGAAAATAGTTGTTTTGGTTTTGTGGGAAGTTGTTGCTTTTTTGTCGGGATGTTAGAGTTTAGGGCATTTTTAATTATATGTTCAAATTGGTGCCATTTGGAGCACGGTTCTGTTTCCAGGGCTATGTTAATATCCTCGATGAAGGAGTTTAGTTGTTTCTTGGTTGCCTTGTTAAATAGATATGTTTTTATTGAGTAGGAAACTCTTTGTGGTTTGTACTTGAACCATTGAAAGATTATTGTGATGTCTTTATGGTCTGTCTTGATATCGCTGGAGTCAGTTATATGATAATTTAGGATCTTGCTTGCTAATTTAGGAGAAAGCCACACTTGGTCTATTTTGGAGGCACTTGTTTTGATGTAGTGTGTGTAAAAGTGCTCTTTGGAAGTAGTCTTATAGGCATGTATCATATTATTTAATAATCTGTAGATTTTGTATTTGCGGTTATTTATTGGGGTATTAATTGATGGAGATTTTAGGGGATATGTGTTAAAGTCTCCTGCTATAATGAATTCATGATTCTTGTGAGAATGAAGCAGTTGTTTTAGAGATGAGTATGCAATGTCTCTAAGAGGGATAGAGTGGAAAAGATAAAGGGCTACTATAATGATATCTATATGAGATTTAAACTTATGATGTATGGTGCACAAAAATTCATTAGGAGAAAATGTTTCAGTTATATGATTTGAAAGGATTTTAGAAAGAATTATGAAAGTGCCATTGCTGGAGGCTTTTTTAGGCAAACTTGATATGATTATGTTGTTGTTGGTTTTTTTTGGAAGTGGTTTTAAGGAGGTATGTTTGGTTTCGGTACAGATTTTAATTTGCCTTTTGTTGATTAGGGAATTTAATAAACACTGTAGTTTTCCAACTTCATTTAAGCCTTGGATATTGAGAGTTGAAATTGAGAGGAGGTTTTTGATTTTGCTATTTTTTTTTTTTTTTGATTAAGGAATTTGATGAGTGGTGTTTGTTTGGCTTGATGGGGTTTGTTTAAGGTTTGTTATTATAAAGGAAGGGCTTGAGTTAAGGGTATGATTCATAATTAATAGAGAAGGGGAAGGAGAGCCACATTAGGATCAGATAGTTCTGATACTTCCACAAAGTTCTCTGGGAGTTTTTGGTAATAGAAGTATTTTTTTATAATATTTAGTTTCTCAATGAAGAATTCATTCTTTTTTAGTGACAGAGTGATGTTTGCTCCCTTATTCTTCAAAATTTCATTTGAGATTGGGAGGTCTGGAAGAATCAGAAGAATTGATTGAATCTATTCTCTGAGAATAGGGCCCAGATAGTTGTTTTTAATTTTCCTAATATTGTCACTAAATGAGTGGTTATTTTTGTTGAGGTCATTCTTTGAGAGGCCTAGTTCCTTTTCAGTTACTTCAAAATCATTAGGAAGGAAAGGATGATTAGATTGTTTAAGAGATGGATCTATTCACTCGGGTCCAAGAGATAGTTTGAAAAAATAAAGGAGGGATAGTTGCTGGATAAGAGTTTTGACCAGAGATTGGTCATTGATGTGTAGTTCTATGCCAGTGTTCTCACTATGCCAGTGGGGTGATAAAAGGGGCAATTTTTGGATTAAGTAATCTTTCAGAAAAAGTTTGAAGGTATAGTTATTGTCTCATAGGGTTTTAGAGACTTGTTTAATATGCTGAATATCATTGGGTATAGGAAATAGGGAAGCTAGGTCTTGAAAAAGTTGTTGGTAGGTATCAGGAAGATTGATTTTTGGAGGGGGGAGGTCGAAATATTCATCTGGAAGTTTGTTGGGAACATAAAACTTTTCTCGTAGTTGATTGACTAGTTGTCTAAGGATACGGAGTTGTGCCCGTTCTGTGATGGGAAAAATAGATTTGAATTCAAGGGGAAGGTTCTGAGGATTGGTTGGAAGGTTTGGTAGTTTTTTGAAGAAGCTTTCAGGTAGAAGATCAAAGTTATAAAAGCATCCCAATGCTCGAGCCATTGGAGCTGTCATAGAGGAGACATTTAGTGGTAGGGCATGGGACAATTTGATTTTGACTCTGGAGGGGATTTCATTGGGATGTTTAGGGAGCTCTGGGAGAACATTCTTGATAAATACTTTAGGAGTTCTTTGTAATCTATCTTTTCTTTGAAAGAGTCAATAAAGTAATTGAAATCATATTCTAGGATCTGGGCAGCTTGCCAGTATCAAAGAGTGTGGAGGTCTGAAGTTCGAAGATACTGTATGTGGCAAAGATGGATTTGTTGATGACGATGCTAATTTTTTTTTTGGTAGTTCTGTTGATATAGCCGATGTTATATTTATTGAGATAATTAGTCTGAAAGTCTTTTACTAGCTTTTTGTATTCTCTTTGATACGTTCCTTTTAGGTCTTCAGACTTGGTAAAAGGTTTGAAGAATGCTCTGTCTTTGTATGAGATTTTTGTAAGGACTGCTGATAAGGCCTTTGGGGTGGGATGCGAGGAAGGTTTTTGATTTTTATAAACATCTCTATCAGGGATTTTGGTGAGAGATTGGTATTATTAATGATTGCCGCCATTTCGGTAATAGAGGATTGATAGTCTGGAGGACTTGCATTTTTAATATCTTCAAAGCCAAATACCTCTTCAGTTTCATTGGCCTATAAGAGTGGAGTTAATTGTTTATTACTGGGATCGATTTCCATATCTGTGGCTGTGTTCTGATCTAAGGGAGGTTGATTTTGATTGGTGTTTTCATTTGAATTATTTTTAGATTTATTGCCTACTGAGGAAATAGTATGATTATGATCAGATTTAGGAGTGTATTGAGCAGCATTAGAGTGTTGTAAATCTCCTTATTTGGTTAGTCTGTTTCCATGGAATGATCTTCTTGTGCAACAGGAGTGTTGGGAGGGAGTATAGGGGTTTCCCTTTTTTTGAGGGAAAAAGTGTTGGAGGATTTATCGGTAGAAATAAAGATTTGATTCCAAGGGTAATGGAGTTTGTAATTTATAGTTTCTTTGACAACTTTTCTAACAGTGATTTCTCTGTCATTTTTGAATAGATTGAAGTTTGTTTGGTGTTCCATAAATTGGTTTAAGATGGGTGTTGCAAAGTTTGTTAGAATTTTGGCAGTTACTTTTAGGCCAGGAGTGGAGAATTTAGAAGGCATTTTGGTTCAAAGAGGACTTGAATAATAACTAGTAGTTGATTAGAATTGTCATTATCAGATTTGTATATGGAGATTAACCACGAAGAAGAACAATGTTGCAAGGGAGGAACTTGAATAGAGGCTGCTGGTTTTGTTGCATAAACAAGAGAGGTTTTATTTTGTTTGTATATGATAGA
>CAJVPT010003949.1:0-14293 GCA_910592055.1 Acaulospora colombiana
AGATTCACAATTTGAAAAGTATCTGGATGCTACAATGAGAAAGTCAAGTGACAGGACTTTGCAATAGACTAAATGATTCCGGATCAGCAGGAATCACATCAATTATTAGACTCAAACAAGCACAGATCAAAAATTGGGAACTGCTCAATTTATTAACTTGCAAATCCTTAAGTTATTTAATGAACAAAGGCAACTTTACACTCCAAGTAACCAGAATTGCTAAAGATATAGGAATAATGTTCCATAGTTGAAAATAGCAAGATATCTTTGAATGGAAAAAGGGAAATATTTGGATTGGAGAATATCTTACACCAGAAGAATATAAAAAAGCCATACCATCACAAAGAAACAATCAACTGATGTACCTGGATCAGCTGATCAATTAGGAAACCAAAAATATAAAAGACTGGCGAATGCTTCAACTCCTGCAAAGCACAAGCAAAGGACCTATATCAGATTGGTTCCAAATTATAACCAAAAATCTCTCAAGGGAATGACTAAAGCAACTCACAAGATCTGGGAGAGAAAATTTTATGAAATGGGGACCAGAATACTCCAAAATAGAAGTCAATCGAGACAAGCAAAAAAAATTGTGGATAGTGATGAGAAGTAAAAAAGATCTAGTAATATGGGGAAAATTAAGACAAGAAAAAGAGAGAAACGTTATGATAGTGGAGCACTTTATCAGTTACATTATCAACAATGACCAGGAAACTAATTTACAAAAATGCACAGGATGTTTGGAAGGTACAATACTGAATGGTAACTGCATCATAGAAAGAGGAATATAAGAGATATATACAGTACCATACCTCAATACAAGAAAGTCCACTAGAAGAACACGAGATTTAAAAATCTTTAATCCTAGGTTAGCACTCGAAAAAAGGATTAAAGAAGTGATTTACAGAGACCAAAGCCCATTCAAGATTCAAAATGACAGAATAAATCACGTGAATATTGAAACTTGGGAAGAATCTATTATCAAAGAAAATATTAAAGAAGGCGCATATCAAGATCATCTGACAGCTATACTTCAACGTAATCTTGAATTCAAAGAAAAGCTAATTTTCTATTCTGATGGATTACTTATTAATCATGGTAAAGAAGAAATGAAGATGAGTGCAGCTTGGATTCAGATTGGCAAAGATGGAATGGAAAGCAAGTTCCAAACAGAAGTAGACAAGTGGCCCTTATCAACATGAGCAGAATTGATAACAATTATAACAATTCTTCTGGTAGTTCTAATAGAAAGCATGGTAAAAATCTTTATTGACATTCAGATATGTAACACTAAGTGAAAATCTTTAGAAAAAGAAGTCCCAAGAAGGACACACAAGAGATGCCTTAAAGAAAAAAATTGGTTACTCTGGACATGCATAGTAGAACTAATAAAGAAAAAAAATATAGATCTAAAGCTCATAAAAGTCAAAGCATATTCAAATGATCCTTATAATAAAGAAGCAGATACCTTAGCTAAAGAAGCTCTAAAATTTCCACTTATTGAATGGAAATATCTCACCTCACGCAAAATTATTACTGAAATCAAGTGGCAAGGGATAACTCTAGATAATCCAATCAGGTAGTTTATTAAGAATATTAATAACAAGACAATAGTCTATCAGTGAACACAACAAAATAGAACTGAGAAAAAATGGAGTCAATAGATTTTAGAATATTAGGCTCATACATGGGACCTAGTATGGAAAAGGATTAAAGATGGGCACATGTGGAATAAATCTTTTAAACAATCACAACAAAGAAGCTTTCTAATCAAACTGACCAATAATGAGCTACCTACATCAAGTAAGTTGACTATAAGAAGACTAGACCTATACAAGCAAGTAAAATGTATTGCATATAGTCAATAAAACAAAACCATAGAACACTGCTAAAATGTTCAGCTTATAAGAACCAACTAAAAGAAGTATGGAATAAAGGAGTAAATAGTATCATCAGAAACTTTAAAGAGCTGCTAGAGGAAAGAAAGAGAGAGGCTGAGAAGAAAAATCCCAGATTAATTATCAACGACTGAGAAAAGATAGAAGAGTTTAACAAATGGATCTCTAAAGTAGTAGAACAGGTTTCTAAAACTAGCTAGGACATGCTAAGCTTCTGTACTGACCTTATAAGAACAGATATTATTTAAAAATGGCAGATCTAAAATATCAAGGTAAATGCATAAGAAGAATAGCAAGAAAATAGATAATAAAAATACAAAGAAGAGTCTGCAATCAAGTTCAAAAAGAAATCTGGAACAAGAGATGCAAAAAGGTAATTGAGTGGAAAAAAACACAAGGAATTGATAGAGAGAACAAGACAAGAAGACCTCTACATCTTTCAAGCCTGAAAACTATACTCATGAAGAAAAAAGAGCTACTACCTGAAGCAAGAAACCTTAAAGATGAAGGCCTCTGAGAAATTTTAACAAGAGAGTGAAATATGGAATGAAATGATTGGGTTTTAAGCTTTGTCAGAATATCGCAGAGTGATCTGCAGTA
This sequence comes from Acaulospora colombiana, assembly GCA_910592055.1. Taxonomy (NCBI): domain Eukaryota; kingdom Fungi; phylum Glomeromycota; class Glomeromycetes; order Diversisporales; family Acaulosporaceae; genus Acaulospora; species Acaulospora colombiana. Next base: position 2,499 of record CAJVPT010003949.1, read on the forward strand.
GTGACATGCAGGCAATGAAGTTAACAATTGGAAGGATTTTTATCTGAACTGTTAATGAAGCGATAAATTACTCCCAAAGTTGCACTTAGAGTTTTAATAATTCTTTAAAACAGAGACGAGTGAGTTAGGTAGAGTCTTAGCTTTAGCAATATATTTTTCAATATAAAGTATACACAGGTTTAATAAAGCACACATACCTAGCCTGACAGAGGATTTAAAAAAATATATATTCACTTATATTTTGATCTTGAATCTTTTTTCTAAGTATTTCAAATTCTTCTATCTCTTTTTGTTCTTGAACATTAGTATTGTAATTTTATTGCCCAATATTAATTTATTTTCTATTGATATGATTTCTATTAAAAGGATTTTTATATTACTTGGATTTAATTATATTAAGAAATTTATTATCGATATATTATTGATATAAATCTTCTTGTTTTTCTTTTCCTAGTTACTAGTGATAAGTTATGTATTGAATCAAAACTCATTTCTTGTGAAATAGTATTTTATTTATTTCTAGAATACTTGCAATAATACTATCGAGTATTATACAAGTTTTTGAAGTTGGTAACTTTTCTTCATTCTGAATAGTAGTTTGTTTTTACCTACTATTTATTATGTAACCTATAGTATATCTTGTTCATCATATTTTTTTGCAAGTCAGATTAGTATCAATAATATCCTTTTATCTTTTATCTATTATATATAGAATTTATTCAGCTTTGCTTATTATATATATAATAAAAAAAATAATAGAAGTGAATCATATAATATTGTCTTTGTTACTATATATGAGATAGAAAAATTGTTTAAATGTATTACTTTGTTATTTTGACAATTCACTATTTTAATTCATGTCTTGATCTTGTTTTGATTAAATATGTGTTGTTTATTTCTTTTATCTAGTATTATTTACTTGTTTACACTAATATTGTTATTGAATTAAAAATCCCTAATATTTTGTTAATGTTAATCATATTCGGTTAAGATATTGTGATTATTGATTTTGTTATATTTAGTTATTTTTGTTGTGTTTTTTTGATAGATCTTTGTTAAACTTGTTTTGACAACAGATTTACAGTATATACTATTATAGGCTAATCTGATAAGTCTGTTACTAATCTATAGTATCTCATATAACTCAAATAACTAACAATACTCATAATTGATACAATAAAGAGTACACTTCCTATAAAGAATATTTAGGGAAGATGGAGACATGATAATTGACTTGATCAAGAATAAGTGTCTCTTTATTTATATTTTATTTCTTTTATATAATACTAATTATTATTTCTATTCATAATACTTTTTTCCCGCAGATCCTTTTTTTCTTAAAAATTTCCTTTTTAGGCAATTTTGGGAAACAAAAAGAAAAGTGAACGGAAAGATAAATTCTCCTAGAAACTGATGGAGTCAATACATCCAGGGCAGACCCAACTATAATAAGAACACCCTGGCGAAAGGTAACACAAGATCACTATGCAAAGAAATCCATATGGAGACAACAAAGTTAAACCCAATAAACAAAGGAAAAGAGAAAGAAACCCACCCAGAAAACACTAGAAACGAACAACCAAGCAATCAGAATATCAGCCAGACCTCAACCATTGACACAAAAACTATTGGAAAAAACAAAATCAATCAGAAACAACCAACTTGGAGTGATGAAGTGGAAGGAACAATCACACAAGACTCTTAAACTATGAACAGTGACAAAAATAGAAATACTCAAGAAACAGAACAAAGTGAAGACTCATCCATCCCACTCACGGTGGCAGGAGACAGGAATGGGGTTCCCAACCTAGCAATCAACAAGTACAGTGATACAAAAACAACTATAAAACATCACCCCTCAGGAAAACAAATACAAATTCTTCTGGACAATAACTTGGAAGATATATATAGAACACACAATCCTACAAAGAGAGAATATACTTGGAACAGAGGGGGAAGTAGCAGCAGAATCGACCAAATATGGATGAGCCCACAGGTAATATGGCAATCAAGGAAGCCACTATCAAAGACCTCATCTTACCATCAATCTCAAGTGACCATGTTACAATGATAGCAGAAACAGAAGTATAGAGCCTTGACATGCCCAAACAGGCAAAATATCATAAACACAACTACAAATATAACTGGCAACTTGCCACAGCACGACAATGGAAGAAGTTCAGTGATCACATTGAGTATAACATACAAACAGGATGCTTAAGCCATTAGTCTTTAGACTACAGATAAAATCAATTCAGTGATATCATTTAGAAGGCAGCCAAAAAATACATTCCCAAAAAGAAATCTCATTGGAGAAAAAGATATCAAGTCAAAGATCTGGACAAGATTTCACTCATAATACAGCTACAGAAATCCCTCACATAAGTTAGACAACATCTGACAGATAAAAAAGAAGGAAAACTGTATCAGCCACTCCAGATCCCAGCAAACATACAAAGATCAGTTCCAGACTTGGTAATCACACTCAACAAACTAGCAACTGAATACTCTAACACATATCTTGAAGAATAGCCCAAAGAGATCTATGGAAGCATCAAGGCACATAAGACAGTTGCTAAAGCCATCGCACACAGAAGACAAAACAAGGCAATAAAAAGAAGAATTATAATAAGACAAGAGCAATACGAGAAGAATAAATGTGCCATGATCAAAAGTATCCTGGAAAGATCTAGAAGACAAATATAACTAAACAGGCTTATCTTCCAACAAGGAGAGAAAGTACAGATAGTCACAAAACCTGCAGAAATCAAAACCAAGGTAAAGAAACACTTTTACAACTGGACACCACATAGAAATATCCAAAATCTAGAGTGATATTCCAGGTGGCAATCAGAATACAGACCCAAATCACATATTAAGCAACATTAAAACAAAGGCATGTTGAGATTACAACAGAAAAACTTTTACAAGTAATCAAACAATGCAGTTTTAAATCACCTCCAGGTCCTAATCAGAAACATATCTAGTATACAAATATCTGAAAAACATAGCAAGAGAAGAACTAAAAGTGATCTTTAACATGATCATTTGACAAGGCATTATATCTAGAGAATGGGGCAGAGGACACATATAATCAATACCAAAGCTCAAGGGCTAGGCTCATAATCTAGACATGATCAGACCAATCATGCTACTGAATGCAGGAAGGAGAATATTCATCAAAATCATCATAGACAGATTAGCCAGATGTCTGACTCACAAAGAGATACTATCAAAATTAAACTGGACAGTACTTCTAGATAGCAGTACTCAAGACCCGATTTATATACTCAGCAGTATCATTGAACATGCAAAAGAAACTTAACAACAAGCCTGCATTCTAAGCCAAGACATGTTGAAAACATATGACTCTGTCAATATAGAGATGCTATAGCTGGCCCTCATAAGGATCAAGGTACCAGATACAATAATAACAATCTTGCTCAGCATATTTCAAGACTGACACAATGCAGTCATAACATGCCATGGCCTAACAGAGGAGTACCAGGTAAGAGATGGTATAGATCAAGGAGACACAATATCATTACTGCTATGGTACATTTTCTACAACCCACTTTTATCCATGATCAGTCAACAACACAAAAGATACACAATCAGCTCAAAAACTTGCATAGATCTTAAAAAAGGATGGGAAAAGAGGACTATGAATATAGCAGTCAATGCATATATGGATGACACAACATGGACAACAAACAATAGAACAAATCTATAAAGAATTATCCACACAGCAGAAGAATTCTATCATATCAATGACATCAAAATCAACCCAAACAAGTCTCAATTGATTATTATCAATGCTACAAAGGAAGACTTGGAATAAGGAGTACTGATGAACAATCAGAAAATACAAGGATATCCCTCAACACACCAGTCAGAATCTTAGGAATCTGGTATGATAGCTCAGGACGCAAAGACTATCATAAATTCTTAATAAAGCAGAAGGTAGCTAGCATACGTATACTAATTGGAATGAAAAAGATCATTGATAAACAAGCACAATACATAATCAACCATGTCTTAATGTTCAGTATAGAATATTTGTGCAATAACATAGTCTTGACCAGGCAAACCTGCAATTAGCTAATGAGTAAATTGGCAACAACTTTCAAATACAAGATAGGACTCGCAAACACAATACCTAATAGCATGCTATATAACAAACATAAATATAATATAATGCACATGTGGAATAGACAAGTACAGCTACATGCCAACAACTGGTGCACCAGAGTGAACCAAAACATCATTACGGAATACATAGCACGTCATCGTTTATAGACAGTACAAAACATGTTCTGGTTAACCGATGAAATATATAATCATATACAAGCTCCACTCTTAGAACCAGGGAGAAACCTCACACACACATAATTTAGATGCTGAGAACACATGGTTTCACATTTCACAAAGTAAAGAAGTTAGCTTTCAGACTATAAAAACAATAGCCACTACAATCAAGGAAATAATTGATCCAGAACTCTACGGTAGAATCTGCTTCAACTTAAAAAAACACAATGTCCTCTTCACAGGACAACTGCTCAATAGTAATAGAGAGAAACTGTTACACTGGTGCCAAATTATAAGAATCTATTAAAAATCAGTACCAGGGCCTACCTCAACATGGTTCTTCATATTACAACATAAACTGCAATCATGAATCCCCAACTAATAACAAGGGCAAATCAACTGCTTCCAGCAATGTATACCAACAATAAACATACACACAGTGAAGCCACATTGGATAGCAATGAAAAAGAACACTGAGCTAATCATTGGAAGAAAACAAAGAAAGGTAAACAACAACTCAACAGTATACAAACACTACACACAGGCACCTGGTGAATCTCCCCTAAGTGAAAGCATAGGTTGCAATATAAATCAATAGACACAGTTCAACTCCATATATACTTTTATAGCAAGCCGACAAAACATTGTAACCATTTCAGTACAATGTAGCAAAATCTTAACACAACCAAATATCCTAAAACAGGACAACATATTTAGAACTAGAGCTTCACTGAACTCAATTTCTACTACACTCACAGAACAGGATCACAGATCACTAAAACATGAAATAGAAGTACAAATACCAGCAGAAAACAAGACAACAGAACAGATTGGCAAAATACTAATCGCAACCCTCCTATCTTATAGAAATTAATCACAATCATGAGGCAAATACAAGATGAAATTAACTTCAAAATATATACAGATGGATCTATGTCACGCTATGGCAACCAATACTACATGGGCTTTGGATGAATAATAATAAACAGGGAAAACCAAGAATTTTACTTCCAAGGACAAATAGAAAACTTCCCTTCATCAACTCGAGTAGAACTGATGGCTATTCTAATAGCAATCAGTACACTGCCCTCATACAGCAGAGCAAACATTTACACAAATAGCCAGACAGCAATCAACAGTATTCAAAAAGTGATGAGGACAAACCACATATATAATTTGAAAAAACAAAAGAACCTAGGAATTCTCCAACCACTTAAGGACATTATCACAGGCAACCATCTGAAAATTGACCTCCTCAAAGTCAAAGCTCACATAGGTAACAAATACAATGAACAAGCAGACAGGTTAGCCAACATAGATATAAATCTGAGCATGGTATCAAAACACAAAACAATTGGTACCCATTCCACAAAAAACTCATAATTTACACTACTTCCCTAATGGGACAACAATATGCTGAAAGTTTCTATTAAAACTATGGTCAAAGAACTAACAAAGGCAACGCATCTGGCTTGATGGAGACTCTTGAACAGAACAAGAATTGAATTCAGTGATCAAATTATCAAACACATATACTGGCCCTCAACAATTTCAAACCTGCAACCAACTAGAATGAGTGAACAACAAACCAATGAAAGAGATCAATAACAAAGGAAGTTCAACCTCTGCCTATGGAATGAAGAACTCTTAACAAAAACCAAGTTATATTAGAGACTACCTGACCTATATAAAGATGACAAATACACAACCTATGGATCTAAAGAGACAAATACACATCCATTCATGTGCCAAAGCCAACGTCAAAAGACAGAAGCATACTTAAGGAACACAATCATTAACAAGGTCAGACAGTATAGCGAGAGGAAAGACACTGAAGAACAGATCAATAACTACCTAAGAAACAACCCCCTGAAGTACATTGAATATCTCAAATGCACAATTAAAGGAGCCATACTCAAAGAAACACACAGTCTAATAGCCAAATATGTGACAAACACTCAACTAAAACAAAAATGTATCAAAGAAATCAGACAAGAAATCAGTGAATACCTCTACAACACCTGGACTCAAAGATGTGAAGAATTTCAGAAATGGAAAATACAGTAAGGCATTATATGCAAAATCAAAAGAACAGCCAGATACAACAATCCACAGAGAAATATACAGCTCACTAAACTGGATAGAAACATAAAAGGTCAATACATTGACCTAATGAACAATTAAATAAGATAATACATAAAAAACATTACACACCCCTCCCATATCTTCACAATTTTATACAGCACTAACCAAGCCTTGGCTGGTTAGCTCCCATTAGGGTGGCAACAGGTCGCGAGGTGAGTCTTTTTCTATCAAACTAGTTTGGTTAACATAGGTAGTTTTAGCATAATCAATATGTACATTTCTACTTAATCCAAATAAAGTAAGGCTGAGCCAGTATTTTTTAAAAAAAAAAAAATTCTATTCATAATATGGGCAGTCTTTTATACATTCAACACTACTTTCTCGGCTTACACTGGTAGGTTATTTATATTTTTTTAGCTAACAATAGATAATTTACTTTACAATAAACTATGTTACTCTAAACTTTACTAAACTTTTCATACTTCATTATATACATATAGTTTTTTTATAAATATCCAGGCCTTAATCTATAGTTTTTTACCTCAAGGCATACAATTTTTCATATCAGATCTTTGATTTTTTAGATTCTAGACTATTACATATAAATTGCATTACCTATATGTTCTTAATAATATATATATGTGTTTGTATGACTTTGATAAGATGCTTAAATATTTATGAAGATAGGAATATATATTAGACTTTTTAGATCTTGAAAAGCTTTAATGTTCTTTTGAGTTTTAAGAAATTTGAGATTTGCTTTATTTATTAAGCAAATCTATTTTCTTTGATATTCCTTGTAGTGTTAAAAAAGGTATTAACCTGTATTGACCTAATTGCAAACTTTGTAAAGTTAATATTGCTCCTTTTTTCTAACTGTAAATTAGTTTATATTAACTTGTTTTTTTCTTTTTTTATAGAAAAAAAAAGCCAAAGTTATTGATATATATATAATATATATGTTTTTTAAACTATTTATTAATCTAAGTTTAGATACTCATTGGTAGACAAAACTCTTTCCTAAAAATCTCAAAATCAAAAAATTTCCTTATTAGACAAAAACATAAAATGAACTCTTCTTCCGCTATGAAGTAGTGTGCTCTAACAACATGACCTCTACAAGGCAACTGAGAAGCCTGGCAAGGCAAACACCAGAATATAATATTGATAAACTCAACAAGAACAACGTTAAGACCCTGAAAGCAAAAATGACAACATCCATCCCCCAACTCAGACACTCTCCCCTGAGAACCAGGACAGCAACACTAAAAAAGATACCAACGGACAAAGGAAAAGCAAAGGAGGACACGAATGCAGCCACACCAACAGGAGAAATGGAAGTCAAAGAAACAGTCATGACTATAGAAGTTACAGAAGACTACCTAAACAGCAGAACACACTCTTCTCTCACAGTCTGTGAGTCGATAGACAAGGATAATCAAGAGCCACACACCCAGAAAAAGCAGACAGCGATCACTAGACAGATAGGATATACCTATGAGAATCAAGAAAATAGAAAAGAAAGCTCACCCCTTTCCCAACCTCACTGGAAAAACAGTGAGACCCTCAGACCAGAAAAAACTTTCATCAATCCGGACCTGGTCCCTGGATAAAATGCCAAGAAAAAGACAAATTTCATCAGACAAAAAATAGCGCACCTCCCTTCCCTGAAATATGTGAGATATGAATACCCAATCGGAAAACCACAAATAGCTACCATTTTTGGTAATCAAGAGGAAGCACAAGCAGCATGTGACACGAATATCACTGACAATGAGAATTCCAGATTCAGAAAGATTCCCCCATTAGGCTCCCAAGATAGCAATTTCTGTACCATTAGGGTGTAGGACGTTCCCCAACATTTCATCAAAACTGACTTAGCAGAATTCTTTGACAAACAAATCAGCATCGATTACATTATCTTACAGTAAGCAGGACCCTGTCAGATAGCAAAAATCACCTTCTCTAACACATCTGACTACGTAGAAATCAGTCAGGACTGGTCTCTTACTAGAGGCCTATACTCATGCAGAATCTTTCCATTCTATAGAACACATGAAACTAAGGAACAGAGTGAACTATATAGTGCAACCCTAATCCTATTACTTTCAGACATAACTGCTGCAGACTTGGTAGTCAGAATCACATGCACAAAGGCAAAATCAGTATATATTCCCCATGATAACAACAACCAAACCAAAAGATTTACGATCCTCACTTTTCAATCTGAGAAAGATCTAATGAATGCAAAATCGGTAGCACCAGTGATCAAAGAAACTCAGACACAATGGGTCAACCATGAAACCAAATTGTGTCTAATCTGAGGTTTACCAGAACAAAAACTATGCACCTGTCCAGACAAACTAGTACACCTTCCTCAAAGGCAACACACTAACAGATTCAACAATCCGAGAATCACACCCCAAAATCCACAAAAAACAAACCCATACCCCAACAATAACAGGGATTTCAGAACAGATGAAAATCCAAGGAGTTATGCAAATATTCTAAAGTACGCACAAAGTCACAACAACAATTAATTGGGTGAAGACATCTGGAAAGCCCTAACAACTATCCAGAGAGACATCAAAGACATGAAAAGGAATCTCCAGGATCTGAGTGAAAGAGTAACACACTAGAACAAGAGTGTGCTAATAGATACCCAGAGAGCATAAATAAACTCATGAAGAACTAGAAGAACACACACTCAGTGCTAATGAAATACAAGCAGCAGAGACCAGTATGAAACTTCAAGGGATTAAAGAAATACAAGAGGCATATCAACAATAGTTAAACAGAATAAGTACCACGATAGAAGAAGCTATTAACCTCTTTAAGCTCTTCCAACAGACAGCTTTCCCAGGACACAACCACATCCAATAATATGATAGATAACATTCAAGAGCATCCCCAGTGAGGAAAAAATAGTATAACAAATAACACAGCACCAAGCATCCAACACCTCCTTGAACGGACAATACAAGATACAGATAAACATACAAACAAAAGCATTATTTCACATTACAACAAAATAACAAACTACCATCCAACATGGACATTCGTAACACATAATATAAGTGGCATGGTAGAAGAGAATAAACGTAAACTATGGACAGAATTCGGTGCAGAGAATAAATGGGAAATCATTATCACCACAGAGACCAATGGAGACAAGTATCATATCAAACACTGGAAACAACAAGGATATCAACTCATAACTTCAGTAGACTCCACAAGAAAGATCAGACATGGATTATGCATAGCAATTTATGAAGACATTGTAGGAAGAATTTATAAAAAACAAGAGATAGAGAGCAGAGCAATTGCTTTAGACATGGCCTTCCCAGGTAAACACAAATTAAGGATAATAGGTGTATATCTTCCACCAAGAAACAATGACAGAAGGATAAAGTTAGCAATAGAGGGCATGATTCAAAAATGGATAACATAAGTAGAAAAAGAGGTATCACATATAGTGATAGGAGGTGACTTCAATGCCATACCAAATGCTTCCAATGACAAGCGACATAGTACAAAAAAGTCAAACAATCATCGGCCAGAATCTGAACTACTGGAATGGTTATTACGAGAAACTTTGAAGACACCTTCAGAACACACAACCCAACACAAGTGACATACACATGGAAAAATAGTAGAAAAGCAGCTAGCAGAATCAATCAAATCTGGTACTATCCATAAAGCACTTGGCAAATGAGGGAGTCCCAAATAATGAACCACCCAGACTCCCTGCACAAAAGTAATCATGAAGTCATAACTACAAAAATAGAGATGTGGCAACTCGACAAGCAGAAGAAACAAAAAATTCATAGGCATAATCACAATACAATTGGCACAAAACAGACAGCAAACAATGGAAGAATTTCAAGGAGAAAATTAAACTACGAACACAATAGGGAAACACTAAGGAACAAGAAAACATTGACTCTTAATGGAACACTTTCAAACAACACATACTGGATGCAACAAATAGGCATATACCCAAGATAAAGTCTTAGAAAAGAAGCAAGAAGGTAGGGGAAGCCCCAATGATGTATAGAAAAATCATGAGCATTCAGACATTATCAGAGATGTTACAGAGGTGCATCAATACACCTAACTCCCAAACTAAACAGCTGATCAAAAGCAGTTGACCAAGATACAGGAGTCCTTCCCAGAACTGACAGCAGAACTCAAAGAGTGGCGATCTAATTACCATCAGAACTACCTGACCCAATGGAGAAAGACATGCAAGGAATACATAGCATGATACAAAACAATAGCAAGAATAATCAATAAACACCAGAGAAACAAAAAGATATGTCAACACACAGAAAGAAGGCAACAGTGGCTGCAGGACAATAAGAAGCAGATGATCAACAGCATCATGAAAAGACCGATTAGATTCATAATAACCAACAGACTTATAGTAGAAGTAGACAATCAGATAAAGATAATCACAAAGCCAAAAGAAATCAAAAAGAAAGCCTCAGAGCACTTCGCAACATGGACCTGTCTCAAAAAAACTATATCAGTAGATACTTCAACCAGATGGTCAAGGCAATACATACCAAGTAAGAAGATCTGAGACAATTGGTATGATAGTTTCACAGAACACATCACAGTAGAAGAGTAAAAAAAGACAATAAAAGACAGAAACTCAAAATCAGCACCAGTACCAGACAGCATTCGATATATAGTATACAAACACCTAGGACCAAAAGTGCTAGTATGGCTCACATGTCTCTACAATAAAATCTTTTCACAAGGAGAGACACCAAGAGAATGAAGTAGAGGATACATATACCCAATACCCAAACTAACAGAATGGCACAATAGAATCGGAATAACCAGACCGATTACCTTACAAACTTCAGGAAGGAAAATTTTCACAAAGATTATCAGTGACTGCTTAGCACATATTTGTAAGAAACACAATATACTCAATGAATCCAACTGGGCAGCTCTACCAGGAAGCATTATACAAGGTTCCATACATATAATCAACTTGTGTACAGAACAAGTATAGAGGGAAAAGAAAAAACTATGGATTCTGAGCCAAGACATGGTGAAGGCCTATGATTCTGTCAACACAGAAATGCTGAAACAGGTGATAAGGCACATCAAGCTACCATCCAAAATAATCAACATTATACAGGCATTACTCGGGGAAAGAGAGAATCAGGTTATAACAACACATGGACTGAGCCCCAGCTACAAAGTACTGGATGGCATCAACCAAGGAGACACAATCTCACCCTTGCTGTGGTGCATATTCTATAACCCACTCTTAATAGAAATTGAAGCATCAAGAAAAGGCTACAGGTACACAATGAAGCTAAAAGAAGATATCAATGGGCCTAACACTGAAATACACTTTAATGTCAAGGCCATTTCATACATAA
>CAJVPT010003950.1:0-14290 GCA_910592055.1 Acaulospora colombiana
AATGAGTAAATGGAATTATTAGAAACTTTAAAGAGCTATTGTAAAAAAAAAAGAAAGAGGCTGAAGAAAAAAATTCCAGGCTAATTATTGATAATCATGAAGAAATAGGAGAGTTTGACAAGTGGATCGCTAAAGTAGTGAAATAGACTTCTGGAATAAGTCAGAATATACTAAGTTTCTATATTGGCCTTATAAGAACTGACCTTATTCTAGAAGTGGCAGATCTAAAATGTCATAGTAAATATATAGAAAGAATAGTAAAAAAGTATATATTAAAAATACAAAAAAGAGTCTGCAAGCAAATCCAAAAAGAAATCTGGATCAAAAGATGTAAAAAGGTAATCGAATGGGATGAACACAAGAAATTAGTAAAGAAGACAAGATAAAAAGATTTTCTTATCTATCAAGTCAGAAAACTACACCCCCGAAGAAAAGAAATCCATTACCTGAAGAAGGAAACCTTGAAGATAAAAGCCTCTAAGAAATTTTAACAAGAAGAGTAGAGTATGGAATGAAATAGTTGGATTTTAAGCTCTGTCAAAACCTTACAGAGTGATCTGCAGTAGTGACCTACAGAAAATGAAGTTAACAGTTGGAAGAGTCTTTACCTGAATTGCTAATGGAGTGATAATCACTCCTGAAGTTACATTTAGAGTTTTAATAATTCTTAAAATAGAGAGGAGTAAGTTAAGTAAAGACTTAGCCTTAGTGATACATCTTCAATGTAAAGTATACACATATCTAATAAGCACATATACCTAGCTTAATCGAGGATTTAAAAAAAATGTTTTTGGTTTTTCTATAATATATAATGTCCTGTAACCATATAATAATACTTGGCTTTCAAATTGATTATTTATAATATCTTTTTAATTGATCAATGTTTATTGCCTTTTTAAGTACTTTGTCCTTCATGTTCCTTAATTTGTATATTCCTGATGTAATTATGTTATAAATATAATATGGTCCTATCCATTTTTTCCTAAATTTATTATCATATACCTTTGCTTTTACTGATTTATATAATAAAACTTTGTCTCCTATATTGAATTTTTGAACTTTGATTCCCTAATTATAATATTGTTTTTGTTTGTCCTATGCTTTTTCAATATTTTGTTATATACTAGGCCTTAGTTTATTAAGATTACTAGTAATAAATTCAATATGTCACTGTAGTTGTTAATTCAACATTCCACTTGATTCCTGTTTGTTATCCTGCTGATCAATAGATAACCTTGCTTCATAATCATAAAATAGATATTTAGCAAGAGTATTTTCAGTAATAATATAATAGATAACCAAGTCAGTACATCCAGTAGATGAGTCATCAGTTGCAATTATATTCTGATATTGTTGTATTAAATAGTTGAATTGATTTTATTATTCCTGAATTAAATTAAATAGTTTGTCTGGCTCCTTTTTATAATCTATATTCAAGTATTAAATAAGTTCCCAATCCTTGGTTTTGAATTAACAAGTGGTTAATGATGGATCCCTAAAGTATTTGGCATATAAAATTTTACAGATCACTTATGTCTCTTTTTGAAGGACAAAATTTATAGCTCTTCACTTTAATAGAAACAAAAGTCAGAAAATGCTATAAATCAATTATTTAAATAATAAAGAACAATTATAAGTAGTTTTTTTATAATTATTAATTTAAAATTTTTAATATTTTTTAATAAGTGATATTTGATTTTTATCTCTACCTCTCTTTATTGACCTATCTTTACAAGTGATACAAATATTAGATTCCTATTCCAAGTAATGATCATATCAACAGATTGCTTTTGATCCTTTCTATCTCTTTTGTAGAGGTTTAGAAGTCCAGAGCGGTTGTTACATAGTTTCAAGTTCCTGGATGTAGGTTATTAGCTACTTATACTATCCAATAGTGACTATTGACCTATCAATTTCCACCAGTAATTGTTTATTAAAGTTTTTCAAAAGTGCACAATAAGTTTGATCCTCATTCAAAGTTTTCTCATATTTCAATTCATCAGTTAAATTATAGATTTTTTTTCCTTTTCTCTTATCCAAAAGTTCAATTCCTATAGGCCTTCCATCATTATTAAATTTTGATTTTTTTTAACATATGACCTTGCATCAAATATTTTTGCCCAAATAATTCAAGTCCATGATTTGATGATCATAATTGATAATAGCCTTGATTTTTGTAATCTAGTCATTTTCCACAATAACTGTATATTAAGTTGACTTAAACACATTCACAGTGACAAGTATAGTAATTCCTTTGATAGTGATTGATAAATCCTTTATCTTGCCCAATAATTATTTTTTTCCTCCATTTATATCCACAAGATTAATAGAAGATGATTTATAAATAGTGTGTCTCAAAGAGTTCTAAAATGGCTTAAAAATAATACTACTTGTTGATTTAATATCAATAATCAAATAAATGGGATAGTTATCAATTTTTGCATTACAATACAATGCTTCCACAGCTTTTGGATTGGTTTGTTCAATTTGTTTAGGTAAAGAAGATATTGATGTAAAGGGATTTGAAAATATAGGGGATTTCTGATTCTCCTTAGATCCCCTTAATCTTTTAAATACTGGTTCATGAGATCCACTGCTTTAACAAAATCCTGCATAGAAAGATTGAACCATTAATTGTAATTGTTGGATTGGTTACTGGAAGATAATTGATTACTGTTAGATCCATTTCTATTCATTGAATTATTGATATTCCTTTGAGAACATTGGTTAACCAAGTGTTCAGATTGGTTGCAAATAAAACATTTCCTTTCATTGTTATTATTGAATTGATTCCTATTGTTATTATTATTATTGTTGTTGTAGGGCCTCTTATAATTATTGCTATTGTTCCTATTATTAATATTATTGTTGTTGTGGTATAACTTATAATCACATTGCAAGTGTCCAACTTTTTCACAATTGTTGCAGGCATGAGTTTTTCTTTAATTTCCTTTGCTATTATTACCATTAATATTACTGTTATCATTATACTTCCTATTAGTTGAAGTTGTCAATTGTTGAAATTCTTGAGAGAGTTGAATAATTGTTATTTTAATATCCTTGAGTTTATCAATATTCTGGTTAAAGTAATTGTATCTCAAAGAATAAGTACTCAAAGTAGAATTCCTGGAGTAGGTTGATTCAATAGCATAAGTATGGTTAATAGCTTTGGCCATGTTAAAAGGACAAGAAATTTCAACTGGTTTCCTCAATTCATTCCTTAATTTATTGATGAATTGCCTGGTTTTGTTCTCAAAAGGGTAGTTGTTGTTAGGATCAATGTGCATGTAAAGAAGAGTTATTGCATTCAGGTATTTATCTATAGTTTTTTCTAGTTTTTGTATTCATTGCCTTAATTAATTTATCCACCTTAATTTATAATAAGTAGTACATCAAATTGCATAGAATTGATACACAAAATATTTAGCTGAATATACTGTATTGTTTCAATAATTAATTTGGTTATTCATAGAAAATCACCAAGTATATTCAATTTCTTTGAGGTAAGAGAGAAGTATTTCAATTTTGTGAAGTTCACTAATGCAATTTGTCCTGCATTCTTTATCCAATTTATTGAGTCAAATAAGAAGATCCTATCCCCTTCTTTAAAAATTAGTATGCTTACCAGTTTTGTTTTCCTTTGGTTATTGTTCTTTGATACATTCATTCTAGCAATTGATTCAAAGAGTTGTTACAATATATTGATAAAATTTTGATCATTATTTTGCCCATAATCATAGATAAATTGGTTTTGTTACTTCTCCCTTTGCTTATTCTTTTGTCTTTGGCCTAGCCTATTCCTGTATAATAGTAGTTACAGTTTATCCTTTCTGTTATCTTGATGGTTGTCATTGCACTCCTCCTATCTATTGCTTTCCTCATCATAATCTTGACCTTGTAAGGAATACCTATTTCAAGATTGATTCAAGTTATAAAGAAGGCCTGCTTAATCCCAAGGGTCCTGAAAAATATTATTCATTACTAAATTATAAGGTAGTAAAGAAAAATAAATTGCGCTTTATTGGTTGTAATTAAAAGTATTCAAAGAGTGGATTGGTAAAGAAGAAGATGGAATTTCAAGAAAGTATTCAGAATAAGTAGTTGCAAAATCTGGCAGTAGTTTTAGAATCCAGTTATCAAAGTTGTTATTTATTCAAATATCTTTTCAAGAAAGATTAATCCTATCCCAATATTTTTTTTGGAGAACAGAATTCTGTCAAATGTCTTTTTTAGAGAGTAGGATTCCATTGTTATCACTAAAATGTGATCAAATTTATATTTGATCAATGTATCCAAGTGAAATTGCTTTTAAAAAGACAATTCCCAAAAAAGGAATTAAAGAAGTGGTTTATAATAATAAAGAAGTATCAAAGAATAGATTCATTAAGAATTCTTTAAACAGTGTCATACAGTGTTTCACAAAAAATATAGTTCATTCAAAACTTAAGTTTATTAATAAATCAAGAAAACTAAGACAATTTCTTTAGTCCTAAAATCAAAAGAAAATATCCAATTTCCTAAAAGAAAAGTGAAGTTATTTCTAAACTTTCAAAATTAAGTAAAAATATTTACAAACTTATCCTACTTTTGAGCGAATTATAACTGCTTATATACTTGTAAAAATGGGTCTTCTAGGTCTCCTGGGCTAACCTGATCTACAGTATGTGTTATATTTGATAAAGTGATCTATGCTAATAAGTATCAATACGAATATCAAAGAATATCAAAGAAATAATTATAAATAAATAGATAAAAATAGAAATAGAATTAAGATCATAACTATAAATAACTATCTAATGGTATTAGAAGCTATTTTTATCATAGTACCTGAGCCTTATCTATAGTTTTTTATCTTACAATACTCAATCTTTCATATCAGACTTTTAGGTTTTTGGATTCTAGACCATTATGCATAAATTGCATTATCTATATGACCCATAACACTGTATATATATATCAAAACCACAAGATAAAAATAATTTATATAAGACCTATGGATCAATAATATAGTGTTAATACTTTCAGATTATAATCACAAGATCTATAGTTCAATACCACTTAAGGACCAAAAATCAAATTACCCTTCTGATCAAGTTTACCAGCTATTCTGTGAAAGACATACTCAATTATCCAGAACAAGCTTCAATTAGGATAGGCTATATGAAGATAAGACTTCTGGCTTTTTGTCAATCAGAACTGAAATCTACAGTCATACTACCAGAAGGATTGTATAAAGAAAGGCTTCTGGTATAGCCCATCATAAAAATGCTCCATAGATCCCCTGCCTTGGTAGTCTCCAAAACACATGCTCTTCTAGCTCAGGATATTCCAATATAGTGCTCTGCTTAAATAAAAATCAGTTAAATGAAACTAATCTGATATCACAGGTGGTAACAAAAAAGGTAAAGTATTCTCTTTTGAAATCTGAGCAAATAATATCTTTGAAAGTATTGAAAGGTAAAAAACTAAATCCTATCAGATATATATTATATAACCTAGTTTAGTGAATATATTACAAAAATTTATAAAAGCTCACTATTAAATTAACCTGTTTCATTATCTATGATAGTATATTTGACCATCTGGCCTCTAGCTAGATCTGTCTCATTTACAAAGTAATAGCAAGTTCATCTAAAGAAAATTGTGATAGATTATCATTAATTTGTATATATATAGAAATATATAGTTTGTATAAGATAATTGATGTCATGCCAAAAGAATTTCATTATTCAAGATATTAAGTTAATTCTTAATACAAGTGCTCACATCTAATATCAGTTGCAATTTTAAAAAAAAAAAATAATAATAATAATTCATATAAATAAATAAACACATTAAAACAATACAATAAAATTTTTTATTTTATTTTTTTTTTTTAACCTGCAATCATATCACCATGGCTTTTCTTTATTAAAAATTGAAATAAATCTACAATATTTTATAGACTTTCACAAAGTGACTAACTCATCTTTATACTAAAGTACTTACTTTAAGTCAGGATTATTGTCAACAGTTTGTTGCTGTTGATTGTCCAAAAATCAATAAATTGCTATAATTCAAGATCTATCAAAAAAATCCAAAAATAAAAACAACTTTTTCTCAAAAGGGATCTGCCTGATTGGGATAGTCTTTTGCTTTACTTGAACCTCAAAGAAATTTTTTTTCACTATCTGTGACATCAGACAAATCAATCTAACTGATCTTTCATTTAAGTAAGTACTGGATTGGAATATTTCAAGAAAAGCATTTAAATCTCAGCTTTTTTCTATTAAAACTTTATTACCACTTGAGGAACTTAGGTAAGAGATGAGAGTTTGCAATTCGTATTACCCATTACTTGATTTTTTGATGTCATAGAAGTTTTCATTAAGGGACATGAGCTTTTGGGAAACAAAAGTTTTTAAAACTTTCTTTCCAATCATTAATGACATCATCAGAACATATGAATATGACCAATAGGAGCTTGTTTACATTCTAAAAACTAATGTATTTTATGTCAGTCAATCACCTTTGGTGAGGATTTATGCTATCCAAAATTTAGGGTCAAATTGAGATAAATAAAATTTCTCAGAAAACTGTAAAAGTGAAAGTTTTAAGAGGGTCAAGACAGTCAAAAAGGAAGAAAATAAGTATTTTACTACAGAAAACCTCTATAAATCTCTTGTTTCAAAGGTTAAATAGGCCTTCAAGTACTTCACAATCAGTTTTTATTCCTTTGAAAACTTTTTTGCTGTTAGTATCAAAGGTATTACTTGACTTTTCTTGGTCACTAGAACTCAAGTTTTTGAGTGAAAATGTTTATAAACAAAAAAGAAAGGATAAATGTGACTTTTGAAATCATACTTCAAATTGTTTTAAAGAAAGTATTAAAACTTTATTAGCAAAAAAGTGTAAAAACTTCTTATAAACATCTTTATTATGTGCTATAGTTTTTATTTATTTCAAAATAATGTTGTATATATGATAACTTACAGTATATATAGTAAATACATTATATACTATATACTGTATATTAACTAGCTCATTAAGGGAAATCACATGATGCTTTCTTAATTTTTTCTAAAATAATTTTATAGAGTAATCTAGTTATCAGACTATGCATTTGCTCTAGTCTGTTTTCAAATTTGGAACTTCAGCATAATCTGTAGATTTTTTCTCTCATTAAGGTTTCCCAATAATAAGTATTATCAAATTTTAGTTATGCTTTTATACATTCTACTAATACAATATTTACACTCTTTGGAACTTCAACCTTCTTAACTTGTAATAACTTCTTGTGATTAGTAAAATCATCAAGATACCTAGTACCAATCCAGTCTTTATTCTGGTTGACCACAAGATCAGTTCCATTATTCTTTACCTTATCAAGGTATTAATAAGATATTAATTATCTTATAATATTTATAGACTGATCTGATCCAATAAAGATCAATTATAAGTAATACCATATAATGGTGAATTCTTCCATTTTAGTTATTGATAAGATAACTAGGTCTATGCCCAATGACATTTTCTGTTACCTAATAGAGTACTGAATTCATTATAATATGATATTTTCACTTGATCTTCATATGGTATTGAACTTTGGACCTTGTTATTATAATCTAGAAGTACTATTACTATACTATAGACCCACAGGTCTAACAGTAAAATTTTTTAATATTACTTAAAATATATATTTTTTATTAATAATATTATAAGTTTATTTATAAAAAAACTCTTTTTGCTGATTCTTTGATCACATATAAAAAAGATGTTTACAAGAAGTTTTATATTTTTTTGCTAATAAAGTCTTTGTACTTTTATTAAACAACTTGAAACTTATCTTTATGTATCTCTTCTACAACTAAAAATTCCTCTAGTAAAAAAGTTAAGAAGATGATTAAGGATGAGGACTTGATCATGTTAAAAAGGTTTATCCTGAAATTATCATCCAATACTACTCGAATTTTTGAGATTAGGGAGAAAAAAAATCTTCACAAAAAATTTGTATAACAAGTTGATGGGTCCCAAATTTTTTTTCAAGCTATATTTAAAAATATTCAAGACTGAGAAAAATAACAATAATGCATGTCACAAAGTCTTAAAAACATATTACTTCCTTGGAAAGGAACCAAAGAAATTCCTTATCAAGTATAAAAAATCTATGAAAAAACATGAGGTTTAAAGGAAGGTTAATGGTAAGGTTCAAGAATCAGCTTTCAAAGGAAAGAGCTAGAAAAGTTTATGAAAGGATAACATACAGTATATCCAATGAATAAAAACATTTACTGCACCATCTATTTCAAATTTAAGTTTGGAAAATATCAAATATATAGTATTAGGAAAAATATTAGACAAACTTAATTCTGGTTAAAATGCGGTGATCACATGACTATGGTGTAACTCGACCATGACTGGCTGTCACAGTCTTGCAGAGATTTTTTATCAAAAATAAATGACATGGGGGTGCTGCTCATGGGTCACCCTTACGGCACTCGTGCAGCATTACATTCGAGTGAAATTTCTGGATCATGAGGAAAAATGTAAAACGTGACTTAATCGCGAAAATCGTAAAATTTGTGAGCCATATTAATGTTTCGTGGAACTAACATTAGTTAAATATAATATAAATTATTATAGTACGAAAATTTCACTCGAAAATAGTGCTGTAGGAATGACACATGAGTGACGCAAGGAGAACACCCCCTATGTCATTTATTTTTAGTAAAAAATCTCTATTATTCTATGGAGAAGTATGACCCAGGAGACTGCCACTACTTCTATTTCTAGTATCGAGGAGACTGATGAAATAAAAAAATATCGTTATTTTTGTTGAAAAACTGGCAACATACACCCAAAGGCCAGGTGAGAAGAAGCTACATAAGTCTCTTTCCTATTTGCTTTGACAAATGGATATTTTTGTAAATTAGTGTCTGATATCAACTGATATTTGTTTTCAAGCTTGCCATACGTGCTAAAAACTGATGTCACCTTGGACGAATATATTAAACAAACAGATATGCATAATGTGCACGCCCTATGGGAATGGGAAAATGGAACTGTTCAGGTTATTGAACTTCCTTCGTCATTTCATGAGGATTGCGTTGGTGCAGTTAATGGAGAATTGTATAGCGCTCTTCAATCTGTAAAGAACACTCCTTCTGGCATTAAATTTTCTGAAGCGACGAGTGGGTGTTTTACTAGTTTTCTTCATGCTATCGTATTATGAGTATGTTTACATTAATCACTGTCTTTGACAAAAGCAACAAAAACATGTGGAGGAGGCAAGGAGGCAGATGGATCTTTTCGACCTGTAGGAAAACCTCAAGTGCCTCGAGGTGGATCTGATGGAAGGATATGAAGAGTTTTTAACCCTACTCATTTGATGATGTAATTGTGTTAAATTTCTAATATTTGTGACGACATATCGAATATACCTTTAGAATAAACCCTGGCTCAATCTTGTAATAGAGGTTGCTTACTCTGAAACTGAGACACATCTTAAGGATAAAATAGAGAATTACTGGCTCCTTCCTAATAGGGCTCACAATGCAATTGCTATTAAGCTAAACTACACATCAGATGATACGGTTTCAACGGAGATGACAGTAAGTAATGATAACAAGGCATTAATTTCTGTGCAGTTGCCTTTGTATAATTTTTATTCTTTAATAGGCTTGGCATTATTGCATAAATAATCGAACAGCTATCGGAGCATTAAATCCTGTAATGGTATGTTATGTTATTACATGCTTTTTTTAGTACAGAATAAGTTTAACGTATTTTCTATTTAGTATGAATTTGGAATGATTGACCGCCAAGGAAATCCAATCAATATTGTACCTGGACAATGCATTATTAATATTCAGCTGGGATGTATTTATCATGGAATGCCAAACAACTTCGTAATTCCCATGCCTCCTCTACCTAACCCTATTATCCTCGATCTCTTTTCTGTTCGGTGGGCTATTTTAAATCCCTAATTAATATGTATGACTTCTCTTATATCAGAATTTAATCTAGTCTTATTTCGATATAACTGCATAATTTACATTTAATAAAATTTTCACTGATTTTACCTTTTACAACAATGAGTCTGCAATGCATGAAATACACAGCTTCACTGATAATATAGTGTAGATAGTCTTATGGAATGGGGATACGAAGCATCTATATTATTATCTTGTAGCTATATAAATATTATATTTCATCACAGGCTGTATCAAAATAATCGGTTTTCGTGTAAGTATATTATTTCTTAAATAAATATTCTCAAATGTAAATAAATCAATTCTCGACCATGTTATCTTCAAAAAATCTATGTCTATGGCTTTGTTGATTTCTGATTGGTTCTCTATTGCTTTCTGTTGCAAGATATTCTTTTTTTTTGTTTCTTTTACATTTTATTCTATTATTACTTCACTGTCTGATCTGTCTCAAATTCCTGAAACTATGATAACTTATTGGAGTAGAAATAGACTCTATTGATCCATTATCTAATTGTGAGTCAATGTTGATTCATTGTTTACTTTTATATCTCTAGACCTGAATTTTGTATTTCTATTTTTACCTTTATGAATTTGTCTTTTTGTTTTGAATATATATTTGATACTTCATGAGAGGCAATATTCTTGCAAGAAAATATATTGTTTATATATCTCATCTTTTTCTTCTTTTGTCTTAAAGCAAACTATTGAAAAGTTATACTTCTTGAGTATATAGGGATCTTTGGATATATAATATATCTTATTTTGTATATCATTCAATGCTCTAGTTATTAAACTGTAGTAGGTTTTATCAGTATTTAAGAATCTTGCTGAGTTATTATTTTTCTTAGTTAATATTTAATTGATTTTATTATCACTGAGCTCCGACTTAAAGAATATAGCTCTTGATATTTCTGTGCTAATTTGAGTCATCCAAATTGCTTTAAGGTTTAGACTGAGATATTTGTGTCATTTAATATAGGCTTTTATTTGTGATTTTGTATTACCTTATAGATATGAATATTTTGGACTTCTCCTTATATTTTTAGATGTATCTTTAGGAGATTCTTATTATTTTTTTGATTCATATCTACTAAACATACATGCCAAATAGTAGTATCTACTTTGGTTTTAGATTCTTGAAAGACTTTTCTATCTAAGTTTCTTTTTGTTCTTTGTTTTTTGTGAATGATCAAGAGTATTATATTTTGAATAACAAAGTTGTCTTTCTTTCAGTTAACTTTTTCTATATATTTTATAATATCTTTTTCCTCTTGTATCCAAAAAACTAGCCACTTATTTCTATTGATAAACTCTTTTTGCAACAGGTTTCTTTCTTCTTGTAGGAGTTTAAGAATATTGCTTAGGTATATCTTAGTTTCATTTTCTGTTTCTCCTGAAATATTGACTGTCTTTGTACCTAACCTATAAGTTTTTTTCTTTTTTATAAAGTAAGAATTCATTAATCATATTATGTTTCTATTCCTAATAGTATAGAAACTATATTCACTAATACATTATCTTTTTACTATTTTTTGAAGTTTTTATTATTTTAATTCTTCTATTTCTTATATGCATATTATTATTATTTTATTATTTATTGTTAATTCATTATTTATTTGTTCAATGATTTTCATTGATTATTACTTTAGTTTATATTGACTTTCAGGATTCTTGATAATTTCAATAAACTTATCTTCAATATAGGATTGTAAAAAATCTTCTTTAACTCATTATCTTGTTATTAAAGATATATGATATATTGAGTTAAAATTTGTTTCTTGTGAAAAGTTGTTATATCAATCCTAATATCTTAGCTATAATACTATCTAGAATAGTATATGTTTTTGGTGATAAGGCTACTGGTTTACAGGATTCACTATTTCTTTGTTTTAGTAGTTGTTGTATAACCTATAGAGTAGAATATTCATTGTGTTTTATTAAGAGATTGATTAAAGTGTTTACTATATTCTCTTCTCTTTTATTGACTATTTGTAATATATGTTATGCTCTAATTCATGTTTGATACTAGTTTAGGTTTATTAATAAGTCACATGATTACTTATTTATATTTATCAGTAATCTATATTTAGATTATAAATAAATCTTTCTGAGGTTGTTTTTTTTTTTTTTTTTTTAACCTGCAATCATGCCACAATATCATGTATTTATTGAAAAATTGAAAATGAATTTACAATATTTTACAGATTTTCATAAAGTAACTAACTTATTTTTATACAAAAGTACTCTAAGTCAGATTTTGAGAACAATATTTCATGCCCCTAATAGATTGGTAATAACCTCTATTTACCAGGATCATTGCCAACAGTTTATCACTATTAATTGCCCAAAAACAATGAATTGTTAAGTTAAAAAAGAGAAAGGAAAAGAACAATTGGAGAAAGGAAACAATTCAAGGCCCACTAAAAAAATTCAAAAATAAAAACAACCTCTTCTCAAAAGGGATCTGCCTAATTGAAATAGCTTCTTGTTTCACTTAAACCTTAGAAGAAATCTTTTTTTTTACCTCCTGCAGCATTGAACAAGACAATCCAACTAGTCTTTTATTTAAGTGAACACTGGATTGGAATATCTCAAGGAAAGCATTTAGACCTCAGCTTTTTTCCATTAAAGCTTTGTCATCATTTGAAGAACTTAGATAAGAGATGGGAGTTTTTAATCCACATTACCCATCACTTGATCTTTTGATATTATAGAAGTTTTCATTGAAGAACTTGAGCTTTTTGGGATAACCATTTCCAGAACCTTCCTTCCAATCACCAATGACATTATTAGAACACGTGAATATGACCAATAGATAAAGATGAGTCACTAAAAGGGAAGGCAAGGACAAAAGTCAAATGTCCCTCACTAGGAAACATTAAAATTTTTAAATTAATAACTATTAAAAAACTATCCACAATTGTTTTTCATTATTCAAATCATTGATTTATAGCATTTCCTGACTTTTGTCCCTATTAAAGTGAAGAGCTATGAATTTTGTTCCTTAAAAAAGGACATAAGTGATCTGCAAAATTTTATATGCTAAATACTTTAGGAATCCATCATTAGCTATATGCTAGCAGGTAGTTATATATATTTAAATAAAATTGTCCATTTAGCTAATATATAAAGAGGTGTATACATTTTCTCAAGAACTAGCACAAAACAGAAAAAAAACATTTGCAGATAAAAAAAAAAATTTCTAGGCAAGATACTTAACAGCAGGAATGGTAAAGTAATAAAAGTAGAAGGAAGCAAAATAAAAAATTAACAAAAAAATCAGAAAAAGTTTTTTTTTTTTATTGTCCAATCACATTTTTCTATCATAGATTATTCTTATATCAATCAATTTTTAACAATTGCTATCTATCCAAACAATTACAGCAACTTGCATCAATTGGCCTATATCAATATTATATTAGATGCTATAATAACATTGTTATATAAGTACTGCAACATACAGGCTGCTTACTTTGTTAAAATTTTTTTTTTACCTTAAAAAAAATTTAAATAATAAATATAATTCTGATAATATATTAAACAATACAACAAAAAAAAATAAAATTTAAAACAAATTACCAGCATTCCTTGTCAAAGACCCTTTTCACCATAACCTTAAGCACATACATACCCTAACTA
Source organism: Acaulospora colombiana (assembly GCA_910592055.1). Classification (NCBI taxonomy): domain Eukaryota; kingdom Fungi; phylum Glomeromycota; class Glomeromycetes; order Diversisporales; family Acaulosporaceae; genus Acaulospora; species Acaulospora colombiana. The sequence goes on from CAJVPT010003950.1 coordinate 13,611, forward strand.
TTTTGTTTAATAATCAATTTCTTTTGTCAGTTATTAAATTTTTACTTGTTGAAAAGACTTGTTCTAATAAAACACTTGTTACAGATGCTGTTAAATAATCACATATCATAAGTATCAAATATAAAAATTAATATTCATACATTTTTCATCACTCTAATATATCAATTTCATCATTTACATTTGGAAGATAAAAATATAGCTATAATTTATCTGATTTTTCTATATGATATTACTTAAACAGCTTTGAACTAACTGTTTTTTGGATATCTTTGCCACTGCCTGATGCAGTATTTTCTATGTTATGCTTCTTGTATTTTTGAAAAGCTTCTAAAAACTTTTTTTTTTTTTTTAACATGCTAGCTCATTCCTGTGCCAGCATTGGAACCTTTATGGTCAACTCTCGATAAAAGAAAATATATGTATTGTATAACAAATACTATATTTTATTATATTGAATGCCACATTTGGATAGGATTATTATAAAAGAAACCCTAGATATAATTACCATTCGATTTATCAAAATTACGTGATTATCATAGCTCTGAAAAAATTAATCTCCGCAAATTTTTAAAATTTATTTTTTTTTATATTCAATACTTTAATTTAAAAACTTTATATAATTCTAAAGCTTAAATTTTATACTTTATGATAATTATTTAATATTTTATAAAAAAATTAAT
>CAJVPT010003951.1:0-14288 GCA_910592055.1 Acaulospora colombiana
CCAGCAAATAAGTTATCAGTTGCAATTATATCCTAGTATTGCTATATTAAATAGTTAAATTAATTTTGTTATTTCTAGGTCAAAAAGAAGAAGAATATTCCAGAAGGATTGATTCCTAATGAAAAGAGGTTTCTAACCAAGGTCCTTTGGAGGATATTGAGCAATTTTAAAATTCTTTTTTCTTTTTTCATTTTCATGTAAGTGCATTTGTACATTTTTAAATATTCTCCTTTCCTTTTATTTTTCCTTTCCCCTTTTGTAGTTTCTCGAATTCAGTTCCTTGGAGAATAATAAGCAATGACAACTTGCTGGCAATGATGGATAAGTTAGAAGGGTCTTTACCTAAAACTTAGTTTGAAACAAAATATTGTTCTCAAGGTTGCACTTAAAGGTTGAAGCTCTTTTGAGAATTGAAAGCCATTGACGAGTGTGTCAGTAGGAGATTTTAGTTTAGCCATAATGCAATTGTCCTATATATCTCAATCAGTTTTCTTAATAATTAATAAACACACAGTACTGGCCTAACCATGGATAAAAAAAAAAAAAAATTAATACAATATACAATTATTGTAAGAAATAATTGGATCATAAAAATAAAGGTTATTATCAATTATAATAATCAATCCATGGACTTAAACTATTTGAACAAAATATATTATACAAAATTATATATTGGGAAAGGTCAAAATTTAATAATAATAGATGATTTATTAAAATTGAACCTTTAAATAAGAGAAAGGAAAAGGAAATTTATAACTCAACTGATAAATTGAAATATAAGGAAACTTTAAATGAGGATCAAATTTATTGTGCACTTTTGAGAAACTCTAATAAACAACTTCTGATGGAAATTAATAAATTAATAGTTATTATTAAACAATATAAGAAACCAATCAACCATTAACTCTTTCCACTGATCCTCTGACCGCATACAAAAAAGATGTTCACAAGAAGTTTTAATACTTCTATACTAATAAAGTCTTACTACTTTCCTTAAACCAATTCAAAGAGTTCCTTCAGAACTCTCTCACCACCCCTCCCTCTTATTTACAATCTCTTTTAAATAAATTGAACTCTTGTGGCTTGCAAAGTTCAGCTCCCACCTTTACTACCTATGGCAAGAAAGTTCCTAAAGAGAAAAGGACCAATAGTGAAGTACCTTTCTCCTCTTAGTTATAGTGGAGATAATAGAGATTAAAAACCAGTCAAAGGACTTATTTTCCTATCCTTTGAATGGTGTTGCGGCCTCTCAAAGCTACCTTTTTCATGGCTTTCTGGGGAATTTTGCCTACCCCAGCTTGACCCTGAAATTTCAGGTAGCACAGATCTCACCAACTTTGATTGGTTGATGTGAAACACATTGGACAAGATTGATAAACAAGCTCCTATTGGCTACCTCACGTGTTTGAATGCATTTTCTCAACTCCATAAGAACCTGGGGTCCATCATAAGTCATTTTGTCTGGTGCAGGTAGATACAGGACATGGTACCGACATATCATTGGATACAGGAAAGAGTCTATCCGACCATGGTAAAGGACACAAGATGCTAGATTGCTTCCTTTTAAAGATCAAAGCTGCCTACTCCTGATTGTATGTCAGGTAGGTTCCAACCTTTACTGCCCAAAAAGTCTAAATCAGAGAAAGTAGGAAACTACTCAGGATACTCAATGGTAAAGCTCATGTGCAAAGTAACCCAGGAAGTTTTCATCCTATCTTCAAAAAATCTTGAGCTGGAAGACTGGAAGGTTAATACCACCACATTAATCGAAACTCGAGTCCGAAAATGTCAGTAGTGACGTGCGAGCCAGCCAGAATGTCTGAAAGATCCTTGTCAATCATTAGTACCAACGACCACTAACAGGGTATGTCAACCACAAGGCTAGGTGCTATCCTTCATATAAGGAATTAAATCTGAAATAAGATGCACAGATAGGTAAGTATACCCATATTTAGATAAGAATGGGTTTAATTGATAATATACTGAGAGACTTTCAAGTCAATAATGCGGACACCAATATATCACTTGGGCCTTCCTGGCTACTCCCTCCCTATAAGTCTTAAAACTGTATAGTCTCCCCTGTGGTCTTCATTTTATCTCTGTAAAGACTCAGTAGAAGTTTTTCTCAGATCTTCTCATGAGGAATTAGAACAAGACAGGCATGGACCAAGAAACAGAACCGACATATTTCACATGACTGTCAATTTTTTCTTTATTTCTTTTATTTTTCATTTATAACACCAGCATGCTCTAGGGATGTTGATTTTCTTTGTAAAAAGAAGGGCAATAAGTCTCAAAGTAGCTTTAGAATTACTTTAGCTTATTGTTATCTTTATCCTTTTCAAATATATATCAATGTATTTATGCCTTGTACAATGTAAACTTGTAATTTGGAACTCAATAAAGTTAGGTATGAGCCTATTAATAAAAAAAAAATATATACTGTATATAAGAAATCAATAACCTATATTTAAAAACTCAAAAAAATCAACAATTACTCTTAACTTCTAAATTTATGCACAAGGGATAAAAAGAATCAAAAACAATTTGTTAGTGTAACTATTACTTTAAGCAAAAATTTGATATTTGTACTACTTATTAACTCAAAATCAATGATTGAAAACTTATTTAATACTTGAATATAAATTGCAAAAAAAAATTAGATAAATCTTCTAATTTGACTTAGAAATAACAAAATTAATTTAACTATTTAATATAGCAATACTAGGATATAATTGCAACTGATAACTTATTTGCTGGATATATTGACTTGATTACTCATTATATTATTACTAAAAACACTCTATTAATTAAACAGCAATCTTATAGAATATCTTCTATTGAACATAAATTTGTGAAAAAGAAAATTAAATGTATATTAATTCAAGAAATCATTCAATTATTTTATAGTTCTTGAACTTTTTCAATTATATTGATTAAAAAAAAAAATAGTGAACAAGACTCTGTATTGACTGCCAAAAACTTATTAAAGTTATAAAAAAGGATGTTTACTCATTATTAAGAATTGATAAAATTTTGGACTTATTAGAAAGGATCAAATAGTTTACTTTTTTAAATATGGCTAATAAATATTAACAAGTATAGATAAATCCAGTGGATAAGAAAAAATTGCTTTTATTATCAAACAAGGGACTTTTGAATTTAATGTTATGCTTTTTGAAATTAATCAATACACTAGTCACTTTTCAATGACTCATAGATCATATATTCTATAATATCAAAAAAATATATATTAATATATTTGGATAATATCAACATATATTCTATTATATTTAAAAACTTTCTAAAACTCTTTTTCAAAAATTTACAGATCTTCATAATTTTTTTTTTAGAAATTACTTAAAGAAAAGAAATAAAATCAAATATAAGGAACGTACTCTTGCAACAATAACACAAATCTAAAAATAATTCAACATAAGACAAGACAGTACTAGATACTTCAAACTAGTCATTAGTTAAAGACTTTTATTCCATTATTTGCTTTATCTTTTCAACTTACAGGGAAGGAAACAAACAAATAGTAACTGATTCACAGTTAGAAAAGAGAAGTCAACATCAACTTTATAAAGCTTGCAGCCAGGTCAGTATGAGTTAATACCTTTCTTGATACTACAAGAAATCTTGGAAAGATATAGATTAATTTGATACTGTATATTAAATAATCTCAAATTTTCTAAGACCCAGAAGGACTTTAAAACTCCTCAAGATATAAACAGCTTAATGTACAAATCTTCAATTTCTCAATATCAAAACATATTAACAAATAATACAAATATGTACATGTGTAAAGGTTAACTTTCAAAACATATTCAACTAAGATCTACTATAGTAGTACATGAAGCTATTATATTGGTAAAATTAAGGATTATAACAAAACAATATCAAGTGATTGATATAAACAAGCTACCAAAACATTCCAAATATAGATAGTGAAAAGTCAAAACAAGTAAACAATACTAATACCAAATAATAAACAATAATATGAGTTCTATCTATATTAAAACAAGCTAGTAAGCTTACCAATAGTCATTAAAATAATATTAAGAACAAAAATTAATCCACTTATATGATCACTTATAATACAATACAACTATATAACAATAATATCAATTTATACATATAAACTATTATAAATAAAGTCAACAGATACTTCAGATAGCAAATAAAAGAAAAGAAAATATTATTAATATATTAGTTCAACTAGCAAAGAAGTATGATTAAATGGGTTAGCTATGGGCTACACAATAAATCATTCAACAAAAAGACATAATCCTTCACAATAATATAGTGACAGCTCCTCTAGAAATATATATTATATTAAATAGTATTATTATCAGAATCCTAAAAATAGAAAAAACAATATTTTATAAAGAGTGAATCTAATAGAAAGGAAAAGAAGAAAATTTACTCCTACCCTATATAGAAGATAGATATCTAGATATAATCAAGTAAAAGCTATCAAGAAAAAGTCATCAAGAATGCAATCCATTTCAATGTAGATTATTACCAAGTTAGAAAATAAATTAATATAGAATAATGAAATAACAATAATAAATAGTTAAGAATAAGAGGAGATAGAAATAGAAACACTCAAAATCAAAATTCAAGGCCATAATATAAGCGAGTGCAACAAGAAATAGGCAAACAGTCTCATTACTAAACCTCTACTTTGTAAACAAAAAGAATAATTATAAAGTAGGGACAATAATAGTCAATATTCCAAAAAACAATAAAGAAGAAACCAAGGAAAAGAAAAGATGTATAGCATGTTAGCTTAATAGATGTAGAATACAAAACTTATTATCACTTCATAAAAGAATATCTAAAAAGATATGGGAGATTTGAAATATATATATTTATAAGGTTAAAACAAAAACAAGGATCAAGACTTATATAAAGTGGTATAGTCACTGGAAAATAAATTCAAAACCTTATGAATAACTTCACTAGGAACAGAAACTATTAGAGCTATCTTTTTCAAGGAAGAATTAATAGACAGAAAGATTAAGATTAATGTTATTCTAATAAAATAGAATCAAAACTCTGCAAGATTATTAGGTACTAATAAAATCTACTCAAGTCTAATAACCAAAGTATTTAATAGTACAGAAGCAAAGACATGTTATATTCTAAAAAGTCCCTATATACAGTACTAAAAAAACAGAACTTTACAGTTATATACTTTGCAACAAGAGAAGCTCTCAACAAAACCTATAAATAACTTATTATTTTGCAAGGGCTATGTTTATCATGGAGTATAAATAATACATTAGCAAAAAGTAAAAAAAAACTCCAGAAACAGAAAGAAAAAGAGTCAAGGCACAAAATAAAAAAGTAATAGACAATAAGATATTCATAGACTTATTATTTAACAATAAATCAATAAGCTACTTTTTCTTATCTGGTAAGAGTCATCTGTCAGTAAAAAAGTCACTTCCAAGAGATCCATTTTCAAGAAGTCAAAGAAGATCTTATAGAATTCAAACTTGAAATATAAAACAATGAAATAATGAAAGATACAAGGACCTAACTATAGGAAGCAATAAAAAATCTATTGGCAATCTAAAGTACAACCAATATAGTAGTTTTAATAAAAATGAATCAAATATAAAAATGGAAAAAAGGAAGATCCATTATTTTGTATCTTAGCTAACTTAGAAAAACTAAGTAGTCAAATAGCCAGACTAAAAAATAAAACAATCATCAATAGACAAACAAGATATGATAGAAGAAAGGCAAATCACTCCTAAAAAGACATACCAGTTGTTCAAAATAACAAAAGAGAAAATGAGCCCAGTTTATTCCAGCAGAAATTTCAAAAAAGGATAAACATCAACAAAAAAAAATACAACAATATACAATTAAATAATTCAGATCTAGAAATATTTCTATAAAATAAAAAAATCAACTTACTAAATAAAAAAGGAAAAGATAAAAACAAACAAAATAATAATAAAGAAGAAGAAATTAATATGGAAAAAAGAGTAATAAGAATAAGCACATATAACATTAAAGATATTACTGATAAAGTTAACCAATACAGTCATATAGAAGAAATAATATAACAAGGTATAGATATAATAGAGCTGTATAAGATCAAGTTAATACATTGTAATGCAAAATAGGCCTTTGATAATACAAAAGAGTATAAACATTTTTATAGCACTAATAAAGATATTCCATATGATGTAAAAGAGAGTCTACCAATAAAAAAAGATCTTAAAAAACATGTGGCATCAATAGATAAAGCAGATGGCTATATGATTGCCATAAATCTATTAACAAGAAGAAATAAAATCTGTAATATACAGATTTATATTCCATTAAATAGATATAGATATAAAAAGGCATAAACTAATTTAATATTTTTAAGGAAAAAACATGAATATAGTTTTCATACAATTATAATAGGTACCTTTAATGTAGCATACAATCTATTAGAGAATAGAATATTCTCCTTTAGAGCATGTTTTAGATTCTCTTGATATCCAGAAATCACTCTATTCAACTTTCTTAATAAATAAGGCTTTCTAAATATACAAGAAATATAAGAATAAAAAGATAAAATTCTCACAAGACAAGATGTTACAAGTAGTAGCATAATAGATTTCATCTGAATATTACAAAGCTTGACAAAATATACAATTCTACAATTATACAATTCAACAATCAAGATATGAAAGAGACTACCAGAAGCAATCACATTATGCTACTGGTAATATTACAAAATAATAATCTATTTACAAGAAACAAAACTATTAAATACTGTACAACAACCATAATATGAAAAATCAACCTAAAAGAAAGATCCTCTAAACAATGGCAAGCCTTTCAAAAAAGTCTGAATAATAAGTTCAAAACCTTATTGGAGTTAGTACTTAATAAGGAACTTAATGAAGGTGAAAAAGAATTGCAAGCTAATAAAATCTAGAAAGCCTTTGAAATCTAATTTGTAGTACAGTCTTTAACAAATTAGCAACTAAAAAATAGATCTCAAATAAGAAATGGTAATATAAATATAGTTTAAAATTCATGCTATATAGAAAGGCTTTCCAATTAAAAACAGTTTTTTTTTTTTTATTTTTTAAATCGCAACTGGTATTAGATGCAAGCTTTATTTAAGAATTAACTTAATTTTGATGGATAATTAAATCCTACAGTAGTTATATCAATCATCTTCTACAAACCATATATTTTTATATTTATGCAGCTTAATGATGACCTATCACAGTTTATCCTAGATAGATCTGCAACCACTCTGTGAGTGGACAGACCTAGTTAGAGACCAGATAATCAATACATAGTCATAAACGGCTAGTCTAGGCTAGTTAGTATTGGGCTTACAAATTTCTATTGTTTCATTAAGCTAGTCTATAGTTAATTGTACCTAATGGGATATAACACTCTTCAATATTCCCTAGATATTATTCGCTCAGATCTCGAAAGGGGGCACTTTCCTTCTTTGTCATCACTTGTGGCATCAGATCAGTCCCTATTGACTAATTTTCAATTAAGCGGAGCACCAGATTGGAATATCCTGAGCTAGGAGAGTGGAGTCCTGGAGGCTGCCAGGTCAGAGTGGACTTGCAGCATTTTTGTGAGAGGCTAGACCAGAAGCCTTTCTTCATACAATCCTTCCAGTAGTACAATCATAGATCTCAGTTCCTGATCGATGGAAGGCCAAAAGTTCCATCTTCATGTAGCCTAACCTGTTTAGAACTTGTTCCAGATGATTGGGTATGACTTTCACAGGATAACTGATCAAACCTGATCAGAAGGATAATTTTTGAGTTTGGTCCTTAAGTGGTATTGAACTATAGACCTTGTTATTGTGACCTGGGAGCACTACCACTGTACTATTGACCCACAGGTCAATTAAAAACAGTTTTTAAAAAAGCAGAGGTATTAAAAGAAATAGCAAAAGTCCAGAAACTCAATATAGCTATTGAGAAACATAATACTATCTATAATCCATACCTTCAAATAGAAAACTATTATATTCAATTTAATATTTCTAACATCTCCTAGACATCTTTGAAAAAAGATATTCAAAATGTGATAATGAGGCTTAAGTTTATATATCAAAACTTAGAAGGCAAAAATATAAGAGAGAAAATCAGATTAGCATTAGAACAAAGATATGATGATCTAAAATACAATCAAAAGAAAATGATAAGCTTGCTAACAAATAAAGAAAGATTTAAAATAATACTTGATTAGGTCAAGATCAAGCAAGATAATATGGAATATATTATAATAAACAAAAAAGAGATTGAAAAAGAAATAAGATGATACCATCAAGAGGCCTTCAAAAAGCATAATGCTAATTTTGATAATTTTAATCCTATTGAAAAGTGAAAAAGAGAATATATTACCAAACAGTATATCCAAGATATATAGTACAACACTCTTTTAGAATCAATTATACATAAGAAATTAGAAGAAATACTTTATGCACTTTCAAATAGCAAAGCCTCAGAAAAATCTCAAATTAGTTATGAAATATTGAAGAAGCTAAAGCAATAAGGAAAAAAAGACCTACAAAAAATTCTAAATATCTTCTTAAGTTGAAAAGTTATACTTATATGTTAAACAAAGTCACATATATTCAATAGCTAAACCAAAACCATAGAAATATGAATTGATAAACACAAGACCAATCATACTATTGGAAGTTACCAGAAAATATTTTATCAAAATTCTAATCACCAGAATATGAAAAATCTGCAAGATTAACAATATCCTCAAAGGTTTCAATTATGCAGAATTATTAGGAGAAAGTATAGCAAAACCTATTCAAATTCTCAATAATATTTGTAAAAATATAAGAGAAAACAAAAAAAAACTATGGATACTCTTTCAAAACACAACCAAGGCATATAATATCATCAGTTTGAAAATACTAACAAAAGCAATAGAAAGAATAAAAGTATATAAAGGATTTATTAAGATTATGATAAGTCTATTTTAAAATAGAGAATTTAAAGTAATATTTGTGAATGATCTTATGAAACTAATAAGGGCAAAAGATAGAATTGATCAAAAGGAAACCATTTCACTACTTATATAAAGAATCTTCTATAATCTCTTACTATGTAAAATCTAAGAAAATGAAAAACACAGATATAAAATTGCAGTCCCATGAAATCCTAAACTAAATAGTGACACCACTAAAAGATTAAAATCAAGTTATGTTGCTATAGCCTTTATTGATAATACCACTTGGATAGCAAAGTTCAAAAAAAATATGAAAAAGATCCTAGAGACAACAAGAATCTTTTACAAAGCAAATGACTCTCAAATTAATAGTAATAAATTAATACTAATAACTATCAATAATTCTAACTTTTATTCAGAAGAAGGTTAATGCTGGAATTAATAAAGAAGTAATCAAAGAACTAAATAGAAAAGAGCAAGCAAGATTTCTAGAGATTTAGACAGGCAATCAGAAAACTGCAATAGAATTCAAAGAAAGAGTATAGTATTAAAAGAAATCAATATTATAATTAAAGCTCCCAAAAAAAAGAAGATAACAGATAAGCAAGCCTTCTACATTCTAAATAGAGTATTGATTTCAAGAATAGAGTTCAGAATATAGTATAGATATTGTCCTGAAAAATATGCAAACTCTTTAAGAACAAAACTGCTTTATGTAAATCCATCCCTAATAGTATAATTTACAATTCGAAGATATATACCTCAAAAGTATATGGATACTTCAAAAAAAAAATAAAATTATAGGACTTTATAATAGAATTAATGATCAAGATTCAGTAGGGCTTACTATAATCATTAGATTAAAACAAGTATAAATTAAATATTAAAAACTTCACAATCTTTTCTTATATGAATTATTGTACTATCTCAATGATAAAAGAAATTTTATATTATAGGTTCTAAAGCTAGCCAAGAACTTGGAAATAACTTTTTAGAGTTGAAAGTGAAATGATATTTTCAAATGAACCAAAGGCAACAGTTCAATTCAATAACTTTTAACACCTGAAGAATATAAAAGGACAATAATATTTTTATAAAACAACAAGTTAATGTATATAAATCAGCCAATAAGTCCAAACTCCATAGAGTTTAGAAATTGAAGAATAGTTCAACTTATACAAAACACAAGCAAGGGACCAATCCCAGAATAGTATAATATTCTGCAAAGAATCATAATCAAAGAAAGTATAAAAGATCTTATAAAACTCTGGGAAAAGAGATGAGAAGAAAAATAGATGTCAAAATATATTAAGCCTAAACTTGATAAAAACAAAAAAAGAAAACTTGGGTAGTTACTCAGAAAGAAAGTCAGCAACTAGTAATAAGAAAACTAATTCAAGAAAATAGTCAAGATATAACCATGATCTGTCACTTTAATCAACAAGAAATAGAAGATGGACTAGAAATAGTTCTTATTAAATACTTAGGATGTCTTTTAAATAACAAAAGGAAAATAAATGCAATATAGAAGTAGAATCAGATGTGATCTATACTATATCATTTTAAAACTACCAAAAAAATATCAGAAGAGCACAATTGCTGAAAATTCCTTGTCCCCTACTTGAGCTTGATAGGATAACAACAACAAGTATAGTTCCAAAAACCCAAGACCAAAGAAATAATCCAATTGAAACACATACTAATAAGAGATTGGGGACAAGAAATAATTAAAGACAATGTTAAACAAGGAGTATATTAAGATTATTTACTCGAAATTCTTCAACATAATTAAGGATCACAGAAAAAGCTGATTTTCTATTCAAATAGATCCTTGATCGATCATGCAAATGAAAATGCAAGAATGAAAGCAGTATAGATACAAACTAAAGAAACTGAAAAAAAAAATTTTTTTCAAACAGGAGTTAAAAACTGGCTCTCATCTACAATAGCAGAATTGGTGACATTAGTTACAATAATTTTAGTAGTTCCAATAGACAGTATATAGAAATCTTTACTATTAGTCAAGTTTGCATCTCTAAAAGAAAAAACTCAAAAAAGAAGATTCTAAGATGATACACAAAAGATGACTAAAAGAAAAGAACTGATCATTATAGACAAAAATGCTAGATTTTGTAAAGAAAATGCATATTCAACTAATTTTTACTAAAGTCAAGGCTCACTTTAATGATTTATGGAATAAAAAAGCAGACCGATTGGCCAAAGTAGTATTAAATCTTCTAGCAATAAAGTAGAATAGCATCAAATTGAGCAATATACCTATAGTAATATTGTGACAAAAAGATGTGATAAATAATCCAATTCAACAGTTTATCAAACAAATCAATAAGATATCAACTGCCTTGTTATGGACATAGCAATATAGAACAGAAACAAAATGATATTATCAAGTTCAAAAATATCAAACCTATTCATGGAACCTGACATGGGATAGGTTAAAGGATAACCGCATATGGGATACCTCTTTCAAAGATTCACAAAGAAGAAGTTTTCTAATCAAATTAATTAATGATAAACTACAGTATCTACCTTAAGTAAACTAGTGTAAGAAGATCTGACTTATATAAGCAAGCAAGCTATATAGTATGCAATCAACAAAAAGAGATAATCAAATATCTATTAGAATATTTTTATTATAAAAATATGATCCTGGTAGCATAGAAAAAAGAATCTGAAATATTCCTCAAAGAATTCGATAAGTTGCATTAAGATAGAAAAAGAGAAGCAGATAAAAAGAATATATAACTATCAATCAACAATAGAAGAAAGAAAAGTGAGATAGTTAGATAGGCCTCCAAACTTATAGAAGTAGTTTTACAAACTAATTCAAGTACACTTAGCTTTTGTGCAGGATTAGTAGAAAATAATATGATTAAAGAAATCACTAACCTAAATTGTTATAGTAATAAGATGGAATAATGGCAAAAAAATAGATTTTAAAAGTATAAAAGAAGGTTTACAATCAGATCCATAAATTAGTTTGAAACATAAAATGTGAAAAAATTATAGAATGGAAACAAGCACAAAAAATTAATAGAAGAGTAAAATACAAGAAGGTCCAGGAAGTAAAAAGACAAGATACTCTGCAAGAAAATTTTAACCAGGAAATTACAAGGTAAAGATAAAATAAAAAAAAAAGTGAAAACAAAGTATTTGTAGAAATTATAAGAAATGGGATTATATGTAGAACAAAATAATTAGATTTTGATCCTTATCAGAATCTCAAAAAGTAATCTGCAGTGGTAATCTGCAGGCAATAAAGTTGGAAGTTAGAAGGGTTTCTATTGAAAATACTAATAAAGTGATAAATCACTCCTAAAGTTGTACTTAGAGTTTTGAATAAATACTTTAATGAGTGAATTAGTTAGAGATTTAGCTTTAGCATTGTATATATATATATATTTTTTTTTACAGCTGATGAAGACATGCCTTGTAGTTTTTATTTAATTATGAATACCCTCTTATATATACAAATTTAATTGCAAGAAAATATACTTATGATAGAGAAAAAACCAATAACTTAGTATTTTTTGAACCCTATGACTTGTTGTAGTTTATTCAATGGGTGAATATTAATGTATCATAACTTTACTAACATTAATATTTATGTGAAAGAGTAAAATCAAATTGAAACTATTCTGTAATGTGTTTTTCATGTTTAGATTAGTTAGCTCTATATAAAGTTAATTAAAACAAAAGACCCAGGTCCTTATCTCTTGCTTTGTTTTACTTTCTAGTTTCTTCTTAATTCTTCTGTTTTTGTTTCACTTTATCTTTTTAGAGATTCCTTGTGACTTTTTCCATTTGATCATCAGCTTATATTTCAGCTTTTATACTTCTTTTTTCTTGTTTCAGAAGTGTATTGTGACTACTTTTATTGCAGTTTTTGCAGCCTTCACATCTTTCACAATTTCTTTTGCTACTCTTATTATTTGGTGAGTAATTGCTTCTCTTATTATGTTTTTTTATTCTATCTTGCTTGCCTTGTCTATATTTTTTATTCATGTTGATGATTTGAGTAATTGTTTCCTTCTATTCTATATCCATTCTGTTTATTTGTTACCTTTCACTCTCAATACACATTCGTTTGTGAGGAAGGTTTTGTACTTCTTCTTTAGTCTTGTTTTATTGGTCCACATATAAAGGATTAAGATTCCTCTCTTCCAGTTTCTTACAAATTATATAAGTTGAACTTTTATATAGATATGGCCTTTGAATATTCATGTTTGCCAGTATTGAATATTTATATAGTCATGTTTTCAATCTGAAGTTTCTATATTTGTGATCTTGTGATCAATTTTAAGTGATGTTATTTTAATAATATTAATATCTACATGGTTATGTTCCAGTCTATCTCTTTGGTCTTCTATCCTAAAAGTCATTTTTGGTTGTATTTTAAAATTCATCACTTGCTTGTTTATTTGGTTTTAAGATGAGTTTTTCCTACTATCTTGAAGAGAAGATCAATTAAGAACTGGTCACATCTTAGTGCTATTCTTGCACTAGTAGTATTCAGTTTCTGAATTTTGATTCTGTTTTTGTACTTATCTTATATTATGATTGATACTAGTTTGTCTCTTGTTTTCAGGATTGCTTAAGTGGCCCTTGATTTTTGTCCATACTACTATAATGTTTTATGCTAATATGAACTTTTATATTGTATTGACTAGACTCTTATTTGGAGTCTTTAACACTTGATTCCTCTTTTCTTTTCTTGTTCTAATCTTTTTTATTGTATTAATCACATCTTAACTATCTATGATAATATTTATTCTCTTGTTTGTACTTATTGTGTTGATTGTTATAAATATCACTGTCAACTCTGTTCATGTTGAAAATTGTGTGTCTTGTGTTTCTACTTGGAACCTAGTAATTTTTAATTTCTTTTCTGTTTGGATTTTCCATCCTATTTCCATTCTGCTGTCTGCATTTTATTGTGTGAAGAAACTGTCTATATAGATTTGAAGATTATTGTGTAGGGCTATTTTTTGTATTATCAATTGCAGTTTTATGATTGTTCTTGCCAGTGCCCTAAGCTTTTTTACAATCAGCCTCTTTATAATAGATACTGGATCTAAATGTATTGTGAATAAAGGATACTTAGTATTTATATTCTGACCTTTTCTAGGACAAACTCTATGCTTTAAGGAAAGGATTGAAGTCTGTTAGTATATGGTTGTCCCATCCTATTTTCTTGTGGCCTGGAGATATATATATTTTTTTTTTTTTTTTTAATACACACAACGTTGCCCATTTTATTGATTATATGCATTACACAATTTTCATTTACAAAGCTATTTTATAAACTATAA
>CAJVPT010003952.1:0-14287 GCA_910592055.1 Acaulospora colombiana
AAGCTTTAATGGAAAAAAGCTGAGGTCTAAATGCTTTTCTTGAGATATCCCAATCCAATGCTCACTTAAATGAAAGATCAGTTGGATTGACTTATCTGATGCCGTGGGTGATGAAAAAAAAGATTTCTTCTAGTGTTCAAGTGAAGCAAGAAAACTATCCCAATCTGGCAGATCCCTTTTGAGAAGAGGTTGTTTTTATTTTTGGATTTTTTTTGGTAGGCCTTGAATTGTCTCTTTTCCCAAATCATTCTTCTCCTTTCCCCTTTTAACTTAACAATTCATTGGTTTTTGGGCAATCAACAGTAACAAACTATTGGCAATAATCCTGGTAGATAGAGATTATTACCAATCTATTATTGGAGTGAAATATTGTCCCCAAAATCTGACTTAGAGTACTTTTGTATTAAGATGAGTTAGTCACTTTGTGAAAGTCTGTAAAATATTGTAAATTTATTTTCAATTTTTCAATAAAGATACGCCATTGTGGCATGATTGTGGGTTAAAAAAAAAAAATTATATATATATATATATATTGGTCTTCTATCTTTATACCTTCTATACAATCTTGACACCGGGCTAGCCTTGATTCTCAATTTTTAATAGGGCTAATGCATTCAAAGTGCTCTATCTTAAGCTGTTTTGAAGTATTATTTAGAATAAGTTTTTCTCAAATTATCTATTGCTATTGAAATTTGCTTTTTGTAACTATACAGAGTTTCTGTCATTTGTCAAAGTTGAAGTTGAGAATAGAATATTCTGGACTCTATTTTATTACTTTTTTTTTTAGAATATTATAAGCTGTTTTAATCTATTTTCTTGCATTATTTTAGTTATAAATATGTACTATTCTGAAATACAATAGGTCTTTTGCTTGTTTTCTGTAACAGTTGGAGTATTTGTTAGTTTCATATTTCTCTTGTTTTATAGTTAACTAGCTAATCTATATACATCAATTTATTGTTTTTGAGTAATGAAATTGCTTTTTTGTACTTTTTTATCAGCAAGTATTCTTTAATTGGACTATTTTCTTAATTCCATTCGAAAATATCAATCTATTTCCAGCTTTAAAAGGTCATGCTTGTATCCTTGATCAGCTTTAGTATTTACAGTATGAAGTTACTTTTTCCTGAAATATTATTTAGTAAGTTATATGTAATAAGGGGTTCCTAAAGTATTTAATATATAAAATTTTGCAAATCATTTATGTCCTTTTTTGAGAAACAAAATTCATAACTCTTCACTTCAATAGGGACAAAAATTAAGAAATGCTATAAATCAATGATTTGGATAATGAAGAACAACTGTGAGTAGTTTTTTTATAGTTATTAATTTAAAAATTTTAATGTATCCTAGTGAGGGATATTTGACTTATGTCCTTGCCTCCCCCTTTAGGGACCTATCTTTAGTTATATATAAGCATATCGACAGGTTCCCAGTATCTGACTTGTGCTTTCTTGAGTCTAATAATTGTTGTGATTTCAACTGGTCCTGGATCATTTAATTTATTATGCAATCCTGTTATCTGGCTTTCTTTCTATAATATTCAAACACTTTTTAAGTTATAAATCTTGAGATAATATATTACACTATTGGGTATTGTTTGAAATAATATGGTTTTATTTTTGAAAAGTTTTCTGTATACTATTGTTAGGATGTTGCACATCTTCCAAGATAGTATACTATATTACATTTTGAATTTGATTCTTGATATTAGTACTCTATTCAATATGTAAAGAGCTTATTTGTCTATTAGTTTTTTATTCTTTAAAGCTCTAGTAATCATGTCAATTTCCTTAAGTACTGTGATCAAATTTATATTTGACTAATATATCTAAGTGAAATTGCTTTTAAAAGTACAATTTCCAAAGAAAGAATTAAAGAAATGATTTATAATAACTAAAGAACTATTCAAAAATAGTTTCATCAAAAATCCTTCAAATAGTGTCATACAGTATTTCATAAGAAATATGGTTTATTTAGAACCCAAGTTTATTAATAAATCAAAAAAACTAGGACAATTCCTTTAGTCCTAAAATTAAAAGAAAATATTCAATCTCTCAAAAGAAAAATGATGTTATATCTAAACTTTCAAAGTCAAATGAAGTTATATCCAAACTTCCAAAATCAAATGAAGTTATTCTCAAATTTATTCTACTTTTAAACAAATTATGACTGCTTATATACTTGTAAAAAATGGATCACTTGGACCACTTGAGCCTTCTAGGCCTCCTAGGCTATCTGATCTATGATAAATTATATCACATGCTATATTTGATAAGGTGATCTATACTAATTAAGTACCAATATGAATATCAAAGAATATCAAAGAAATAATTATAAATAAATAGATAAAAATAAAAATAAAATGAAGATAATGACTAAAAATAACTATCTAATAGTATTAGAGACTATTTTTATCACAGCATCTATTTTTTAAGTTTAATAGCTGTTTTTTGATTGCCTATTCAAATCTTTAGCAATCTTGTTTGTTCAGTTTTATCCAATTCTCTCACTACCTCTTTATTGACTCCTACTTGGACTTCTTTTAAATACTGATTAGAGTTGTTAATAGTAACTAGGACTGATTTATTGCTCTAAAAATATTTTTGCTTCTTCTAATATTTTTTTCATATCGTTTTTTAATTGAGCTATCCATGTGGTATCATTTATAAAGGCTATTGCTGTATGTCATGACTCTAACTTCCTACTACTATCTTCTTTCAAATCTGGATTTCAAATAACTGATATTTTATATCCTTTTGCTTTATCATTTTGGATATTATATAGTAGAGAGTCATAAAATATTCTTCATATTAAAGGTAAAATAGTTTCTTCTTGATCTATTCCATCTCCTACAATGATTGCTTCTGTTAGTCTTTTTTATATATCATTCTAAACTTTCTATTGTGAAATAGATTCATTATAATTTAGATGAAACCTTCTAGAATTTTGATTCTTTTTATAATCTTGACTAGTATATTAAGACTGATTATATTATATGCCTTTGCCATATCTTAAAAAGGATCTATAACTCCTTTTTGTTTTC
Source organism: Acaulospora colombiana (assembly GCA_910592055.1). Taxonomy (NCBI): domain Eukaryota; kingdom Fungi; phylum Glomeromycota; class Glomeromycetes; order Diversisporales; family Acaulosporaceae; genus Acaulospora; species Acaulospora colombiana. The sequence goes on from CAJVPT010003952.1 coordinate 3,047, forward strand.
TTTTGCTTTTTCACTAATATTGTTAAACATTTGTATTGATTCAGTTATACTTTCTCCTATTAATGCTATATAGTTGGGACCTTTCAAGATATTATTGCTCTTATAAATATTCCTAGTTTTTTTATGAGAATCTTAGTGAAACACTTTTATGTAACTTCTAGCAATATTATTAGTCTTGTATTGATGAGCTCACATTTCTATGGTTTTGGTTTTGCTATCAGATAAATATAACTTTGCTTCTATCCATATGACATAATCTTCTATTTTAAAAAACAGTTTAGTATCTTCCTCAGGTAAAGTTTTTATTCTAAATCTAATCTTTTTAACATTTTATAACTGATTGTAAATTTTTTTAGGACTTTATTATTTGGGAGCACTCAGAGTATTTTATCTAGTTCTTCTTGAGAAATTAGCTTTAAGTGATCCTTATACTATTTTTTTTTAATATAGTTTCAGAAACTATATTCTTCTTTCCAGTCTTCTGTTAGGCCATTGAAGTCCACATCTCATGTTTAAAATGCTTCTTGATGGTATTTTCTTATCTCTTTTTTTATTTTATTCTTTTTAGTTGTTATATAGTCAGTTTTCCTATTTTTGACTTTGATTCTATCCAAAACTATTTTAATTCACTTTTTATCTATCAATAAGTTTACTATTCTTCTTTGATTATTTCGCAAATTATTATATCTTTATTTTAGGGCCTTTTTAATAATATTTTTTGTCTGTCTTGCCTCTGGATTTCAAGCAAATTAGCTTTAAGCCTTCTATTGCATCACTTATTTCTTTTTTCAAAAGTGTCCATGATATATTTGAAACATTATGTTGAATACAATAGTTTTCAATTTGGTGATTGGGGTTGTATGCTATATTGTGTTTCTTAATCACTATATTAAGGGCCCATAGCTTGTTTGGTTCTTGTAAGGTTTGTGCTTTCTTGAGAAGTATTTTTAGTTGAAGAACTTATCTATATTTGATATATTCTGAACTATGCTTATTGCATATCATCAATTCTTTCCCATAGATCCCTGATTACTACTTTCAAAGAAGCATTCCTTCAAAACGTTATGTTTTGAGAGTAATAAAACTTCAAAACTTTTTTTAAAAACATCTCATTCACTTGGTAGTAGTCATACTTTACACTTCTTGTTTACCTTTCCTCTTCACAAATCCACTACCTAAGAAGTTAATGGCAAGAAAGCTTTTCTAGGAAGAAGAAACCAGATGAAAAAATACCCTTTCTCTCTTTCCTATAGAGATCCCAGAGTCTAGGAAAAAGTTTGGGTCAACAACTTTATACCAGTCAGCAAGCAAACATCAATACTATAGGTATAATGGCTTCTCTCTTAGCATATAGCAGTTTTCTTAGTTTTTTTAAGAAATTTTGTCTACCTTAGCTTGACCCTGAATTTTCTATTACACTATATTCTATATGAATTGATTGGTTGAAGTTTGGAATTGGTTGCTCTATAATTAGCAGAAATGTAAACAAGAATACATGTAATATGGAACGTAAATGCATTTTGTAAGCTTCATAAGAACCTTAGGTTCATCATAAGTTACCGATTAGTTGTGCAGGTGCATAAACATCACATGGACTATGATCTCCTCTCTCTCATCAATCCTAAAAGTGTCAAGGCTATGGATTGAGTATCTTTAGAGACAAAGTTGAATGGATAAGCTGTTATTAGATATCTCTTCATTCCTTCTCCTATTTCATTTTCTTATAAATATTTTCAACCTTCCTCTTCCATTTTAATTTTCTTTTTTAATACTGACTAGTCACAAGACTAGTACAAGAGACCCTCAATACCAGATGGTGCTGGGACTTTTGGACAAGTCCTGGCATGTTAGACCAATTAGTGGGTGGCAACAATCCGATCGATGAGTGCATTAGTATACTCTAGATAATGTCAATTCCTAAATATAAAGATAAATAAGCAATTCATAACTTGTATATATCATTTGTCCCCCACTTTGTTTTCAAAAGAGAAGTATTTATACTAAACAGTTATATATTTTTCTTATCCTAGTTAGGTTAGATATAGATTGAGTTATAAAAATAAATAGCTCTTTGTTATATTTTTTTCTAGTGATCTATAAATCCTCAGACAGTATGGAAAAGTATTCATTCTGATTGTTACTAAATATAATCTTTTTTTAATTCAATACTGGAGAAGGTGTGCGATGAGCCAATTTAAAAAAAAAAATATTCAGGATCATGCTTGTAATATTTTTCTTGAACAATATATATTTTCTTACTTGCCAGCTTATTGTATAGTCCTTATATATTTGTTCTTCAATAACTTTTCATATTGTATTTGTATGAATTTCTCTTTTACTTTCTTCTGGCTCTTCTTTTAACAAAGGCTCTAGTATTATTCTAAACTTATGATTTATACTTTTCCTAAATGCTTGCTATTGTTCTACTGTTAATCCTTTAATATCAATTTTTTTTTTATTCTTTATAGTAAATTAGTTAATGATATTTCTTGTGAAAAGATTGTCATTATGTAATATTATTATGAGCATTTTTTTTTTTTTTTTTTTTTTTTTTTTTTTAACTAGTCCAACTGACTAAATGAATCTTTATTGAGGAATCAATAGTATATTTTAGATTACATGAGTGATTCATATAACTTTTAACTATCTATCCTAGCCTAGTCCACCAATTTTATCATACAGTGATACCATTTTTTTCAGTTGCCCTGCTCTGCCCAGAACTATAGCATTCTAAAGATTCGGTATGAACTTTTTTTATTGATAATCTTCAAGAGGCTGTGTTGTGTGTTCCTTAGTGGGGCTTGTTTTACTGCTTGATAATTGTGGATACTATAAATGATCCCTATTATGTTTGGGTCCTCCGCATGCTAGTTGAACTTAGATGGTACAATCTTCTGATCATGTTCTTGATATTCAGGCAATTCAATGGTGTCACTTAATTGGGTAGCATATAGCTTTCCATTGCCTTATTTTTAACTACTCTTGCAAGCTAGCCTACAGGGATTTTTCTTGGCTGTTACTTTCTGAATTGCTTCTCCCAAATTTTTATTCCACTCCTGCAGTTCCAACGTGGCACTACAATAGCTGTCCTATTTGGTAGCCATTGATTTTGTGATCATAGAGATCTCCCATTAATTATTGTTATAACCTATCACATTTTTTATAGGTACAAATAACCAAAGTCTTCCTTATCTTCCATAGAATGTAGTTTTGATAAGAGGTGAATGTCCTTCCCATATCCATTGAGAGGCTTGAGCTGATTGGTATTTTTCTTGACTTGTCTTTGGACCCTTGTATATTCCAGACAGTAGGTCTATTGAAGATTTCCTTAGCACTAAAACCAGCCAAGGCTTGGGTGACCTAATTTTTATACCATGGTCATATGGTAAAAATCTATAGGTTATTTATGAGTACAAGGGTACATGTAAAGATAAGCATGCATCTTGTACAATATAACCTATATTGTAGAAATTGTTCTCAAGTGGGATTGAACCAGTAACTCGTGAATGGTGACCTGGGAGTACACCCACTGCACTATTGATTCACAGATCTATTATTATGAGCATTGTATAGTCATTGTCAGTAATTTCCTCTATACTTTAATTATTAAAATATAGTAATGGGAATTTTGTAAAGTTCAGTGATATCTATATAAAATCTATTTAGCTATTGCTAGTAGTATCCTATCTTGTTGAAGTTTTGTTCTTTCTTTTCCATATTACTTGCATATCTATAAAAGCACATTTATTTAGAGAGTTGAATAGTTAGATTTCTGAATGTCAAAATAATTTAAATGTTGCCCTGAAAGTTGATATTCTATCTTTTACAGGATTATATACAGCATTGAAATCTTCTATAATTATTATATAAAAATTCTATCTATGCTTCTTTTTGATGAAGTTTTGTACTTTCTCTTATATTCTATTACTTTGTTGTTTATTAGAGAGGATATAAATCTAAATGATGCATATCTTATTTCTTCTCATAAGTATGTTGACTACTATCATATGTCCTTCTGCCTCTTCTATTGATGCTATTTTTTTTTCAGATCCTTTCTTATCAATAAACTAACTCTTACTTCATAGGGATATTTTTATTAATACTATGAAAGTACTTATATATCACTTGATTTTGAAAGACCCATTTCACCTTTACCTTAGTTAACTTTGTTTTACATAAATCCATAATTCCAATATCTTGCTTTGATATTTTTTCCATAAGGTTATATTGATTTGTTTTATCAATAATATCTCTGACATTGTGTGTTCTAATTCTTATTACTTTCTTTTCAATATCTATGTCTTCTCGTTTTTCTTTTTCTAATGATATTTTTCTATTTATAAATTCAATTATTTTCATTTGAAGGAAAGTCTCAAGGTTTTAATCATACTGTTGATCCTTAGTACTAATTTGCTTTTTCTATCATGCTTTGTTCTTGTTAGTTGTTTGGATATTAAGAATAGTGGATTGGTATTCCCTATTCTTCTATGATTAAACTGGTGCTTCTTTAGAAATAGTTGACCCTTCATCTAAGTAAACCTTTTTCTAGTTTATTTATCCTTTTGTCAAGTTTTTCAATTAATTTGCATAATTGAAATATTTCAGATTTTTAGCCTGAGTTCGATTAGAGGCTTTTAGTTTTGTATTTTGTTGTTTGTCTCTCTTATTGTCTATTGTTGATATCACTGTTTTCTTCTTCTTCTTGACTTTATGTCTCTTTATATAAAGTATGACTTCTTTTTCTTCTTCTTAAAGATTTTCTATTATTACCAGTAGCTGATAAATCTGGTCTTGATATACATTTGTTAGTTCTTTTGTAGTAATTTCTACTGTTTTTGATACCTATTGTTGCCATATTCTAATATTCTGTCTCAGTATAATCATCTTTTTTCTTTCTATAACTATTGTATCTCTGGGGGTTTTTTTTTTCGATAAGATTATCTGAAATATCTAATTCATATAAGTTGTTTGAGTCAATAGACATTCTATATTGATGTTGATAGTAGTTTTTTGTATTTCATACTAGTCTTTGATTCTCAATCATGATTTGTTGCTGAAATGCCTCTTTCAAATCTTTCTCATTTTCAAAGTACAATATATTACTGTATAATCTTTTGGTGTTAGAGTAATCTTATTTCTTAATATGTAAAAGGCTTCACTTTTGTTTAACTGAGTAATTCAAATATCAGTTTTATATATATTCCTTTAATCCCATATAGTCTTAAGGAGGGATGCTTTTTTTCTTTAAGTATTTGAATTATTTCTTAATTATATAGTTTTTTTTGGACTATTACCAATCTTACTTGATTGGTTTTAATTTTGAGTATCCAATATTGTTTCAATTTGACATGCTCCAGATGTGCAAAAAGATAGATTCTGAATCTTTTTTGTAAAAAGCCATATGATATTCATAAATATTAACTATTTTTTCATATTCTTCCATTATCTTTCTAATTAGTTGTTTATTACATTTGTGTTTTGTATTCATCAATATAATATACTTTGATCTATTTTTTGCTGAAAAAAAGTTTTCTGGCTTAAAGAATCTTTTGTTTAAAGTATATCTTTGAAAGACTGAACATGGACTCCTATTTTGATCTATTCTTTTGATAAAGAAGTTTTCCTCTTCTTTTTTATTAATTGATTCTGCACATCATGCTATATCCTTCTTTTCATCAATACTAAAAGTAATTCAGTGGTTATCATTGATAAACTTGGTCTTAAAGAAGTTTTGTTTCTTAAAAATACTTAGGATTCCCTTGAGATATTTAATTCCTTCTTTTTTGTTGTCTCCTGGTAATGTAGCTTGAAGCACTTCCAATTTAATTGTAACTGTTTATTTGATAAAGTAGAAATTTACTATAGAATCTTGTATTCTATTACATATATTATAAGAAATATTCTCAATAATATAGATTCCTTGAACTGTTTCCTTAATTGTTTCTGCTTCTGCCAGTTCCATTATAATTCAGTCTTCCATTTCAACTTTTTTAATTGATTGGATTTCCTCGGTTTCCATAAAGTTGGTTAAATATCAATTAAAATATTATCTGCTTCCTTGGATTTTTTTATATCATGACTTGAGGTATAATTTTCTGTCTTGTTTATTAATATGTTACATACCTTTTTTTCAAGCATAGAAGCTTCAAGGTCTTGTTTTTTACCTTGTCCCTTTTTTTACAGAGTAATAATATATCTTCTTAACATTTGTTCTTTTACCAAGATTTTAGGATCTATATTTAATAGAGTAGTTAAGATATTGTCTAATATTGAGATTGTATGAATTGTTTCTACTGAAATATATGATTGGTCTCCTGTCTTGTGTCCTAGCTTATGTTATAGCATTTTTGTTTTCCATAGTTTTTGTTAGGAATTATAGCTAGTGGAAATATTTTCTAATACTCTAAAAATTTCTTTCTCACATTTTTCCAAAATTCTAATAATATTTTGCTTTTTTTGAGTCATATTTTCATGTGAAGTAGATAAACTATTACATATATTAGGTTGTTTTAATGTTTTGTTGTTTTTTTTCACAATAATTTGTAAATAGGATACTATATTGGATTATGTAATTGATTGATCTGTGCCAATATATTGTTTCTCTATATGTTTTAGTTTTATGTGCTGATTCTGTTTATCTACATATATATTACTTGTTTATTGCTTATGATACAGTCAGATTGACATCTGTTATTTCTTTGAGATATGTTAATATGTCTTGAATTATTATTTTATTATGACTAGACTATATTTACTTTTATATATTTGTATTCATATAATGTGCATTGATAGATCAGTTGTTGTGATTGTTTACTATTAATTTTTACTATTTGATCTAAGAAATCTGAACATTCTTCTAGATTTTTTGAACCCTGACTTTGAACTGATTTATTGAATTGGATTATTGCTTCTGAAATCTCTCTTAGTATCTATAAAAGTGTTAACCTATACTAGTCTAGCTAAGAGCTTTGTAAAGTTGATGTTGGATTTCAAGAAATCTATTGTAAATCAGTTTGTCCTTGGTTTTTCTTCTTTCTTAAGAAAAACAAGGGTGTAAGAATATTGTTGTTAACTAGCATTGTCTCTTTCTTGTTATCAGGGATCAAGTGTATATTATATAGAGAAGAGTTGTTGCTATTGTTATCTCTTCTTAAGATTGTTTCTTGTAAGAAGGTTTTTTCTTTAGAAAATTACTATAAGAAGAAATTTTTCTAAAATTTTAGAGATCAGTGGAAAGAATGTTTTATTATATACTGTATACTATATATACAGTATATTTTTTTTTTAACTAGTTATACTAACTAGACTTTATTGATTAGTTATTTAGGAGTTTATACATAATTATTTTACAAGAGTGATTTTTATATCTAATCTATATTATTATAATTCATTTAGTCTATCCTTAGATTTTATCTGATAAGAATACTATTCTGTCAGCTGTTCTACTGTGTCCAGGCTACCCAGCTAATGATGGGTCCTTAAAGTATTTAGTATATAAAATTTTACAGATCACTTATGTTTCTTTTTAAAAAAAATTTATAGTTCTTTACTTTAATAGGAACAAAAGTCAGGAATGCTATAAATTAATAATTTAGATAATAGAAAACAATTATAAATAGTTTTTTTATAGTTATTGGTTTAAAACTTTTAATATTTTGTAGTAGGGACATTTGACTTTTGTTCCTGCCTCCCCTTTTAAAAACTCATCTTTATACTCAATATTCCAAGAATCTATTAGAAAACTTCTTTTTATATTCAAGAAACTATTTTTTGGAATTGTTTATTTCATAGGATCTATCATATCTTATGGGATATATTTCATTCTTAATTGATATCTATTTATTATACTTAGTCCTTAGAAGTTAATTATCCATTGATATAATTCAGTTTTTATGCAATTTCATCAGGTCTCTCAATGGCTATTGGTAAGTCAGATTGACAACTATAGTCTTCCAATAACTATTTTTAACCACTCTTTAAATATGACCTTGTAGGGACTTTCCTTAATCATTATATGAGACTATTGGTCTCTCCCAAATACGTCAGTTCCTATAGGTATTTTATCATGACTATTCAACTTTATCACTCCTTATTGGTAATTTACGAGGTCCAATCTTTGGTAATCATTGGTAATAGTAATTGAAGATTCCAGTATATATCCAGTCCTTATTTTTTACGACTGATATGTGTAATCAAAGTTTTCCAGACTTCTCATGAGATTAAAGTTTTTGAGAGAAGATAAATTCTCTATAAGGCCAATAGATTCCTGAGTCTATTATTGTTTTTCTTAGTATTCTTGATATCTATACATAGTCTAAGTGACAAGATATCGTGGCTCATTTTTCTAGTGCTAAAATTAATTAGGATCTGTGTAATCTGATTTATGACATCATAGTTAGACAGTAGAACTTAATAGATCATTGTATACATAAATGTATGTAGCTCTGAATATATATTTTATACAATGTGACCTATATTCATGAGAATCGTTCTTGAATGGAATTGAACTGATAACTTACAGATGATGATCTGAAAGTACACATACTGCATTATTGATTCACAGGTTATACAGTATATACAATATATATATATATGTATCTTTTAATTTTACTTTAGAAAAGTTTAAATTTTTATTAAACCAAAATTATAATTAAAAATTATATATAAATTTTTAAAAATTAGAATTTAAATTAATAATAACTTTATTATAATTAAAAAATAAAAAAATAACTCTTTCTACTAATTCTTTACCTCTACATAAAAAGATGTTTATAAGAAATTTTTTATTTATTTATTAATAAAGTTTTAATACTATTCCTAAGTTTTACTTCAAAAGATACTTCCAAATCCCCTTTCTTGTTTATATTTGTTCTCAATCAAAAACTTGACTTCCTGTAATTTAGAAAAGTCAAAAAACACTTTCTTTATATATATAATAAGAAAGTTCTACAAGGAATAAGAACTAATAGTGTAGTACTTAAAGTCTTTCATATTGAAGCATATTTATAGAGGTTTTGTATAGTAAGAGGTAATGAATATCAAGTTATATTTTTAAAATATCTGCCTACTGTTTCTTTCCTCTTATAGTCTTCCAAAATTTTTTGATTTTCAGAAAAATTTTGCCTATTTCAATTTGATCCTAAATTTTAGACGATACAATCTATTGCAAAATATGATTGGTAAATATGAAGCGTATTAGTAATTGAATATAAACAAGTCTCTACTGATCATCTCATATGTTTCGATCATATAATTAGTGATAAAAAAAGTTAATTGATATCTTGTGTCTACTCTACTTCTTCAATTGGATTAATCTATAGATCAAGTTCTATGAGACCAATAATATATAAGTAACAAGTTCTTAGGTAATAAAAAAGCTATTATTTGTTCAAGTTGAGATCTTTTTCTTTTATTATTTTAATTAGGTAAAGCTCAAAATCAAAATTTTTTTTTTATTCTAGTTAGGCAATAAAACTAAATGGTTTTTAGTTTATGCTAAGCTTTAATTCTTTAATTATAGTTGAAAATATATTTTTCCAGAAGTTGTTAAAGATATTATAATTAATGGAGATTCCTATCACTTTTTGAAACTCTTCTATATTACAAAACAAAAGAATTGTTGAAGAATCTGGTCTTTTGGGTAATTTAATATATATATCAGTAAAATTTTTTTAATTAGGCATGATTGTTAGAAGATATTATATTGAAATAACATGGTTTGGTTTCTACTGAATCATATAAGAACCTGGGATCCATTATAAGTTGTCTTTCTATCACAGGCAAATAAAAAATTACTATCTAAAGAAGGTTAGGACCAAATATATTTTGAAAGTAAAGGCTCTCATTAGACAATAAGTTTCCTCAAGTAATATATAAGAATAAAATCAAAATTAAGAATGATTAAGTTTCTTAGATAGTTAAGAAAAGAAAAGATATTCTAATTGGATATTTCTTATTAAAAAAAAGTCTTGAAAAACAGGTTTTTGAAGAAAACTGAAAAATTTTTTTTAATTTTTACACTTTTATTTTTTTATTGTCTATTTAAATATTTTTAGATATTTTTTTCCTTTTTTTTAACCTGTTCTTTTATAGTTTCCTATATTCCAGTAACTTGGTATATCATACAATAGTGACAGTCTGTTGAAAATGATATAGTGAATTAAAAGAATTTTTATTCAAAGATACTACAGAGTGAAATATTGTTTCTAAGATTGAACTTAGAAACTTTTATACTTATAATGAGTTAATTAAATTAGAATAATAGTTTAGCTATAATATATATTATACTACTTGAATAAAAATATACTTTTATTTTCAATTGATTAATAAATTGACAATATAGCCTAACTATAGATGCTCAAAAAAAAAATTAATAATAACTTTATTTATACTAGTATTAAATAAAAATAAACTATATTAAAATAAACTCATAATATAACAAAACTATTTAATAATAATTTTATAATAATTTAAATATTAAATATTTTTAAAATAAAATAATACTTTAATTAAAAACAAATTTATTTTTATATTTTCAATAATAATATTCTTTTCAAATAAGTATTAACTATTTGATACTAGTAATAAAAATCAAGTTTCAAATTGGTTTTCTATTTTATTTAGTTATATTATAATAAATTATTAGTAATTTTATATATATATAAAATTATTAATATAATAATTATAAATTTTGATATTTAAGTCTTGCATTTAATAAGACCTGTGGGTCAATAGCACAGTGATAATGTTCCCAGGTTGCAATCACAAGGTCTGTAGTTCAATATCACTTAAGAACCAAAATCAAAAATTATCCTTCTGATCAAATTTGATCGGTTATCCTGTGAAAGTTGTACCCAATCATCCGGAACAAGTTCTAAGCAGGTTAGGCTGCATGAAAATAGGACTTCTGGCCTTCCGTCGATCAGGGGCTGAGATCTACAGTTGTACTACCAGAAGAATTGCATGAAAAAAGGCTTCTGATCTAGCCTCCCACAAAAACGCCCCAAGCCTACTCTGACCTGACAATCTCCAGGATCCCCACTCTCCTAGCTCAGGATATCCCAATCTGGTGCTCCGCTTAATTGAAAATCAGTCAATAGGGACTGATCCGATGCCATAGGTGGTGACAAAGAAGGAAAGTGCCCCCTTTTGAGATTTGAGTGAATAATATCTAGAGAATATTGGAAGGTATTATATCCCTTTGGGTACAATTAACTATAGACTAGCTTAGTGAAACAATAA
>CAJVPT010003953.1:0-14284 GCA_910592055.1 Acaulospora colombiana
TAGATAAAAATAGAAATAGAATGAAGATCATAACTAAAAATAACTATCCAATGGTAGTAGATGCTATTTTTATCACAATATATATAATCTAGTATAAGAAAGAATTAAAGATAGATATATATAAAATACATCCTTTAAACAATCTTAACAAAAAAGCTTTCTTATTAAATTGATTAATAACAAGCTGTAAGTTAGCTGTAAAAATATCAAATTTATATAAGTAAGTAAAATATATTGTATATAGTCAACAAGATAAAACTATAGAACACTTGTTAAAATGTTTAATCTATAAGGATCAGTTATAAGAGGCATAGAATAAAGAAATAGATGAAATTATTAGAAATTTCAAAATAGTTATAAGAAAAAAAAAAAGAGTTTAAAGAGAAGAATTTTAGACTGACCATTAACAATTGAAAGAAATAAAGAGTTTGATAAGTGAATCTCTAGAGTAGTGAAACAAACTTTTAAAATATCTTAAATTTTTATATTGACCTTATAAGAAATGATTTTATTCTAGAAATAATAGATCTAAAATGTCAAGGTAAATGTATAGAAAAAATAGCAAGAAAGTGGATAATAAAGATACAAAAAAGAGTTTACAACTAAGTTTGAAAAAAAGTTTGAAACAAAATATGCAAAAAAATAATTGAATGAGAACAAATACAGGAATTAATAAAGAGAACAAGACAAAAAGATCTCCATATTATTTTAGATCAAACAATTACACTCCCAAAGAGAAGAAAATCACTATCTAAAAAAGGAAACTTTGAAGGCAAAAGTTTCTGAAAAATTCTAAAAAAAAGAGTAAAGTATGGAATAAAATGGTTAGGTTTAAAGTTCTGTCAAAACCTCGCAGAGTAATTTGCAATAATGATCTGCAGACAATGAAATTAACAATTGAAAGAGTCTTTATCTAAACTGCTAACAGAGTAATAAATTACTTCCAAAGTTGCATTTAGAGTTTTAATAATTCTTAAAATAGAGACAAGTGGGTTAGATCAAAACTTAGCTTTAGCAATTTATTTTTAATATAAAGTATATATATGTTTAATAAAGCACACATACTTAGCTTAACAGAGGGTTATAAAAAAAAATTGATATAATACTTTAAAGAATTTAATTGTTATCTATCAGACTTTAAGTTACTTCTTAATAAAGAGCTTGCATTTAATACAATTGTGATTTAAATAAATAAATAAATAACTATTAAAAAAATAATAATTTTCAATTACCAATTATTTGATACAACTTTCTAATTCTGTTTTTGATAAAAATGATTTAAGAAAAAATTTAAAAATGATATGGAATAGCATTAATATTGACATTGTAATAAGCTAATTGATAATATGATAGTAGTATACAAGAACAAATTAATGATATAATTAAAGCAAAAAAGGATAATAGATGATGAATTTATAATTGTATATTAATATACATGGTAAATTTTTAAAATTAATGCGCAGTGATAAAGCTTAAAACAAGAAAAAAAAATGCATCACTTTTGTGATTATTACGATCGCTACGATCCTTTTTTTTTATTTAACGATATTCCGATAATTCTTTTGCACCCATTAGATCGACCCAGCCTAAAAAAAAAAAAAAAAAATCGATCACAAAAATTTTCGGCATATGATGATTTTTTTTTTTCGAGCCAGGAAAAGATGTAGAATAATTAACTCACTCAAAAACCGAAAAATCACAAAGTTTATGGTATATACATACTCGTAAAATATACAAGAAAAAAAAAATATTAAATAAAATAAACCAAATAGTCACAATAGGTTATTTGTCTTTAATTGCATGCGCGACGGTCACAGGAACTAAAATATAGAATGAAAAATAATAGGGTGAATACTTGGCTGATGTTGCCGTAATATTTTTAAACAATTTTACATGCATATCACACATTACCAACAATAAGAACAATTACTAATAAGATTCCAATGACGGCAAAAGCGAACCATCTTCTCTTCGTGATATCATGATACCAAGGGCCTCGAGGTTTCCATGGCTCAAGGTTCTCCTCCACACTATGAGTTTCGAAATTTGCCAATTCCAAATCATTTTGAAATCTATCGAATTCAGAGTTATTTTCCGTTTTTAATATTTCTGATTCTGACTCTAAAGAGGGCGGATGAAAATAAATACTTTAACATCATGCAATGAGAATTTTACGAAGGATATAGGTGAAAAAAAAAAACCTTTAATGACACCACTTTCACCACCCTGAGTAACTATTTGAAATTGTAAGAATTTATCCTCATTCTGAGTGGTTAGTTTTGAATCGTTTGCTATGTCTTCTTTTTCTTTACCGGACATATTAAGCAAAAAATTTGTATAAACTGAGTCTGTAAATTCTCTCGAGAAAGTACTGGTTTTATATTCGAATTTATAGGTGTCATATGACCCTGGAAATTTTTTTGGCGCATAGCTAGAGTCCCAATCATAACATGGTTGTTCCTAAAATAATAGCGATATGTTTGACATACAGAACAATCACCTCAGAAACTAACGCCCGATTTTTGTATAATTTATACTGGCGTCACTTTTTGGTTACACCGTGCCAAAAATGTTTACATACGTCAACACGTTATCCATAATTAAACATCGCGTTTCCGGATCGAATTATTCAATGTTAGTTTTTTTTTCGTCAACAATGCATTGTAAGAGGATGGATTAGGAACGCATTTTTAATAGGAAAGAGATTTTGCGTGTTACATGAAGGTCACATCTTTCCTATTTTGCACGAAATATCTTTTTTCCGGGGGTCGTATGATACCAAAAATATTTTTAAAAAAAGAATATTTTTGGAAAAATTAAAATTTTTTATTGTACTATATATTTACTCAATAAATGTTTACTATCCAGGTATATTAAATATATTGTAATTTTATGGACTCTTAGTTTAAATAATATGCATTACATAATTTTTCACATTTTTTAAGAGAGAAAAAGAGAATGGATTAAATGAACAAGAAAAAAAGAAATAACAAGAGAAAAAAAAATAAGCAAGCAAAAGAGAAAGGAACAAATGAACAATAAAAAAAGTAACAAATGAATAAGAGAAAAAAAAAATCAATGAATTGAGTAAATAAAAAAGAAAAGAAATGGCAAGAGAAAAAAAAAACAAATGGATAAGAGAAAAAAAAATAAGTAAACAAGAGAGAAAAAATAAGTAGGCAAAAGAAAAAGAAACAAATAAGTAAAAAAAACAAATAAATAAATAAAAAAGAAAAAAATGATCAAACAAGAAAGAATAGATTAATTAGATAAGAAAAAAAGAAATAACAAACATAAAAGAAACAAGTAAGCAAGAGAGAAAGAAACAAACAAGCAAAAAAGAAACAAACAAACAAGTAAGAGAAAAGAACAAATAAATAAAAAAAAAAATCAAACAAGAAAAAATATATTGAATGAATAAGAAAAGAAAACAAATGAACAAAAAAATAAAAATGTATAAGTAAAAAAAAAATGAGTAGACAAGAAAAAAAAACAAATGAATATAAGAAAAGAAAAAATCAAGTAAAAAAAATAAATGAACAAAAAAAAAAAGAAACAAATAAACAAAAGAAAATAAAATAAGTAAACAAAAGAGAAAAAAATAAATGAATAAGAATAAATAGAAAAAAAAATTAATATAAAGAAAGGCAAAAAAAAAAAACAAATAAATAAATAAATGAGAGATAATTGTTAAATATGTTATATAGTATTAATATTCTACTATTTATATTACTCCTTTCTAGTAAATTATTTAAGATATTATATACAATAGTTTATAATACTAATATTATCAAATTTTACAAATCTAATTACCTATTATAATAACTAATATATAATATAAAAAAGTTATGATTTTATTTTTTTAAGTTGAATTAATATATATAATTTATTTTTTTACTTAATTCAAATTAATTTAATAACTTTTTATATTTTTTTAAAATAATATATTTTTTTAATTAATAATATATAATTATCAATTAACTATTATAAAAAAGTTATATAATATTATAAATATTTATTTATTTATTTATTTTTTTGAAATAGTGACTCAGCCTTGTTTTATTAAAGTTTTAAGTTAGGGCAAAATGCAAATACAAGAATAATTACTAATAAAATATTTCTAGAATTGTTTATGAAAGTTAAAATTTTATACTACTATTATCACTTTGATTCCGTAAGCTGGTTACTTTTTGAGGCTTCATTGGTTAAGGGCATATTGTTTATTTCTCAGTTAGTTTCAATATCTCTATATTGTAAAATTCTAGCCACTCCAATCCACTAGATAGCTTATTATTAGGAAGAATAATTTGAATCAATCTAATTTGTGCACTGGAAAAGAAGATTTGTCAATCCTCTTAGAATCTTTCTAATATACGTACTAAGGCAAGACACATTATCCTAAAGAAAAATTTTAAAAAAGGTAGTTATGTTTGAAAGGTATGTCGATATATAATAAAAAAGTATGAGTATTAAAACCCTTCAAAAAATACTATTCTAAGTGTTGATATATCTGTTGAAGAGGAGAAGGAAGAAGAGATCTTTGTTGGTTATCTGATGAATCCTATTCCAATAGTTCTCTTTCCAAAATATCACTGATATAGGAGATTTGCTTATCCTATATTCATCCATATCCAAAGCAAGTGACTTATAGTGAACCCCAGATTCTTATGAAGTTGAGAAAATATATTCAGATACATAAGATGACCAATAGAAGCTTGTTTACTTCTTTTACTAATGTGAACTATATCTGTCCAATCATAGTGTAAGAAACTTTGTGCTATTCAATATTCAGAATCAAACTGAGGTAGCAAAATTCTCCAGAAAAAACTGAGAAAGAGTACTATAAGAAGTCAACAAATAACAAAAGAGTGGAAAAGTTGTTTCTCATTATCAACATACTTTTATATTGTTTCTCTACAGTGTGAGATGATGGCACATTAGTTCTTCTTTTTTTTAGAACTTTCTTGCCCTTGGTAAGAAAGGTGTTGCTTGATTTTCTGATTACTAACAGTCAAGTTTTTGTTTGAAGAGGAGTATTAATAAGAAGGAAAGGAAGTAATAGTGACTTTTAAAGTTTTTTCAAATTGATTTAAAGAAAGTGTTAAGACTTTATCAATATAGAAGTATAGAAACTTCTAAAATAATTTGAAATATAACTTTAAAAGTTGTTTCTATTCTTCCTTTTATTTACAAATCTTCTCACTCAAAAACTTGACTTTTAATAATTAAAAAAAGTTAAGTAAAATCTTTAATACTAATAGTAAGAAGGTTTTCAAAGAAAAAAGAATTGATTATAAAATACTGAAAACCTTTTTAACTTTTAAATCAAGATATTTTTAAAGGTTTATTATAATTAAAAAACTTGTTTTCTTCTTTTTAAACTATTTGATACTCTTAAGGCTTTTATCTTCATAGTTTTTTAAAGAATTTTATCTATCTCTTGAATTTTGAATAGAACAAATTATTATTATTATTATTATTATTATTATTATTATTATTATTTTAAATATACTAGTTTATTCTTATTCCAGCATCAGGACCTTTATTAATTATTAAAATAGATCCTAAAAACAATTGGGATAAGTAATTATTTGAATTGTCTAAGAATTTATAAATCAATAAATAATACAAGAGATATTTATTTATATCACATCCAACCAGAATAGAAAAACTATATAACCATCTAGTATAGGATTTTTTCTTAATTCTTACTCAAGTTAAAGAATCTGGATATGTTTTAATCTACCAATTTAATGGAGTACTATCAATATTTTTAAATCTTATTTAACTGAAGTGACACTTTCTAGAACTGTAATTTATCAGATGACTTATTGTTATTCCTATGTAGGGAGACTAATGTGTCAAGAACTTGTCTAAAATGTTTAGCACCACTGGTGTTAAGGAGTTTCTTATATAGAATCTTCATCACTTCTATTAGTGAATATATTTTTTATAAAGGCTTGTCTTATTTATATTTTGATCACCTTTTTCTTTTTACAATCCAACTTTGACTCTTAAGAGAACCTGTCTTGTGTTTTTTTAAATGTTAGAACACTTTACTACCCAACTTTACTGCTTAAGTAGGAAATTAGTCTTGATCAAGGATATTATACTATTTAGTTTTGCCTTATTTGGAACCTGTTTTAATTTTTAATTTGCATACTGAACTGATTTTCTATCTTATTATAGGCATGATAAATAGACAATTTCTTGTTATAGCTATGCTAGGGTATCAGATTATTATAATAGAATAGATAAAATCTTTGTACCACTGATAGTTAAAATTTCACTTGGCCTTTGTATAATATTAAACTTTAAATCTTGTGATCATAATCTGGGAACACTATCAATATGCTATTGATTTACAAATCTAGCACTAATCTTTATTAAAGATAATTGACTAACATAAAATATATTAGTTTTTGAAATATAAACAAGCTTCTATTAATCCGACTCACATATTTTGATAATATTATTTGTAATTAGAAAAAATATTTCAGAAATATTTATTTCTCAAAACCCAAATCAATTTTCTTAATAAAAATATCTATAATATCAAAAGATTAAGTAATGAATTATATAAATTATAAACTCTTATTTTCTTATTTAAGCTTCTTGAATAATAATTAAACTTTAATAAATAAAAACTGAGATCTAAATATTTTTTTTGAGATATTATAATCTAATATTTACTTAAATAAAGAACCAGTTAAATTGAACTGTTCAATACTATAAGTAATGAAAAAAAATTCTTTTAAAATTTAAGTAAAGCAAAAAAACTATTTTAATTAGGTAGATCTTTTTTAAAAAAAGATTGTTTTTATTTTTTGAATTTTTTTAGTAGGTTTTAATTGTATCTTTTCTTTAATTATTTTTTTTCTTTACTTTTTTAACATAATAATTTATTGGTTTTTGGATCAATTAATAGTGACAAACTATTGACAATGATTCTGATAAATAGAGATTATAATTAATTTATTAAAAAAGTAAAATATTGTTCTTAAAATTTGACTTAGAGTACTTAAGTATTAGTTATTTTATGAAAAATCTGTAATTTATTGTAAATTTTATTTAATTTCTTCATAAATATATACTATTTTTTTTTTTTTTTTTTTTTTTTTTTTTACTCTGTCAGGCTAATTATATATGTTTTATTAAATATTAGTATGTAAAATGAATTGCTAAAACTAAATCTTTAATTAGCTTACTTATTTTGATTATTATCACTCTAAGTGCAACTTCAAAAATAATTTATCACTCCATTAGTAGCTTAGGTGAAAATCCTTCCAACTACTAATTTCATTGCCTACAGATTACTACCGCAGGATATACTATTATAATTTTTTTTTTTTTAATTCACTGTCAGACTGACAAGGCTTATCTTTATTGTATATTTAAAATGTTATACAATTTCAAAAATTTTTATATGACAACTCACCTATCTTAGAAGTATAACTTTTTTAAATACAACTTAGGTGATAATATTTTGCTCTCTTAATAATTTGGATTATTCTTTAGCTATCAAGTTCATTGCTTACAGATTATCACTATAAATCATTCAAAATTCTAAATGGCAGATCAAATACCTAACTACTTTTCCCCTTTAACTATCTATCTTTCAATAATCTTCTTGATAATTATATCTTTGAATTGTTCTTCATATAATATTTTATCTAATAAAGAACTATTCTCTTCTTCTGAATTTTTTGTATTTTCAAGCTTGTTTTTCGGAACTCAGTATTATTTAAATTTTCTATCAATATCTAAAGTCTTTCTCTATTTAATTACTACTTTACAGCATTCATTCCAGATCTTTTTTTTTTAAATTCTTTTGTATTCATTAACACAATCTTCCTCTTACTTTTTTTGTGATAAGTGGCTTTATTTTGTAATGTAGTTTGAGGAAGTCTTTAATATCTTTCATTTTGTTTTAATATATATATCTATATATTATTTTAAAAAGACTCTGTTCCTGTTGCTGTATCTTATTGAGCCATATATCAACTACTTGATATATAGCTTCTTAATCTTTGTTTTTGACCTTCACTTAATTACTAATATATTGAACCAACTTCCTACTTACTTCTTTTCAGATATCTAGTCTTTTGAAGCTTGTTACTAAATACAAGAATAGGTGATCAGTTGTTTTTTCATAAGTTCTACACCTAATACAAGTGGTTGATTTATAAATTTCTGATTTTTGCTTCTTAAGTATTTGTAAATTGAAAGTTTATTGTGAATAAAATTCACCAAAAAGCTTTTGTTCATGTTATCTTTAAAGGATATATACAATATATGATAAATATTAAACTAGCTTCAAAAAATTGTCCAATTTATTTTGGTTTTCTCTTTACTCTATCTATTTTGAATGCATTTTTAATTACTCCAGTTGAGGCTAATCTTTCTATAATTTTATCTTTTAATGAACTTCCAGATACTGATATCAATAGTCAGGTCTTTCCATATGGCTATAGAGAAGATTGTATCCATTTTGGTGTATGTTTCATTCTATTGAATTCTTTTCTAGCTAATTTTGCTAGTGTATTTACCATATTGTTTAAATAGTCTTCTTTATATGCACAGGCTTTTTTTAGTATTAAAGTAAGATTTTTTTTTCTAACTATATTTTTTATCCTTGTCCAAAGTGACCAGTTAATTATTTTGATCCATTTTCTAAATAATATAAGTGATTGTAATTGTATAGTATTCCATATTCTAATAGCTACTTTGTAATATATAAAGATAGTAACATTAATATCTTGAGATAGAGTGTAAAGTACTGTCAATATTGCTAGTATTTCCACTCTTGCTGCTGAAGGCCATAGCAGTTCTCTTGCTGAGAATTGATTGACGATAGTATTGTCTTGAGTCTAAGTCAAAGCAAAACCCATCTGATACTCTGTTTCAATATTTCTTGTTTTTTTCTTAAAGAATTTATTAGTGTAGAAAGTAAAGTTTTTATATTCATTATTTTAATTAAATCTAAAAGCATTAGTAAGTTTTCTAATCTATTTTTTTGAGCAAATGGCCTACTCTATTAATAAAATATGCCAGTTTTCTATTACTACTTCTTTATATGTTGTTACTACATTCCAAGTGTCAAGTCTATATTGTTTTGAGTTGTCAGGCATCCAATCTGTTGAGTTGTCAAGAAGCAGTAGTGATTTTCTTATCTATGTACTTTTAAACTGTTTGAGTTGAAATAGGGGATATGTTTTTGAAGATAAAACTATTTTTATTAGCTTGGATAGATCTGAATGACATAGGATCAAATTATCAGTACTATTATAACTAAGCTGGTATAGGGTAAAGATTATATTTCCTTGAGCTTTCTTGACTTTTCCTATCATATTTTTTGATAGATTGGTAGTGATTTCCCAGTAAGTCTTCCTTTTGTCCAATGTATTCAATAATTGTTTTATTCAGATTTTATAATTGTATCATTCTAAATTTCTGAGTAAGCTTCTAAGCAAATCCTGTTTTTCTGTAATCTAAAAAACAACTTGCTTATATTATCTGGGAATATGACCTTTTCTATTTCCAAAAAATATTTGGACTGCTTCCATTCTCTAATTGTTTCTGTAGTTGAGTTAACTAATTGATCTAAGAACATTATATTGTATTTTTTAAGAAATACTATAGCCTTTTTATAATCGCACTTCTCAGGAATTGACTTAATAAAAAGTAGATCACCCTTGACTTGAAAAAGGTCTTTCTATCTTCAACTTTGATATATGATTTGAAGTTTATTAGCAAGGGCCAAAGTATTAGTAGAGAAGTTATCTTTTTCTAAAAAAATGGCTTCTATTGGATATTTCAAAATATTTCTAGGCTTTTGGTGTTTCAACTGATTCTGTTTGAGACAGATAATTGTTGTTATTCCTGGATTTTTAAGATTGTTTAGCTGACAAAAGAGAGAGGTTATATAACTTTCAAGTTGAATTTCTTATATACTCTTGGGTCGAATATTTTTTTATTATAAATACAACTATTTGGCATTGTGCTACATATGAGGACTTTGTTCTTAAAAGTTTTCCTATACATTACTATAAGCTCATTGCATGTCTTTTCCCCAATATGTGTGTACTGTATATGATATTCTATCCAGGGAATTAGAACTCTATTAATAATATATCTAATATGTTTCTCAGTTATAGTTTTTTTACTGATTGCTAGATTTAAAGATCTAATCTTAACTTTCAACAAGTTAATTATATTCTTGCTATTATGTCTTCTTCCAAATCAAACTTCTAAGAATTATGCCTAATTATCTTTACTCATTTTCTTGACTTCTGTTTTGTTATACCAGCATGAACTATTCCAGTTTTCAGTTTATTCTAATTTATTGTAAGCAAAATTGATTTCTTGCTATTAATCTATTAATCATTTACTATATAGAATTTTCTGACCTCTTCCAAAATGTTTTTCATGTTCTGCTTAGATTTGGCTATC
The DNA here is from genome assembly GCA_910592055.1 of Acaulospora colombiana. Taxonomy (NCBI): domain Eukaryota; kingdom Fungi; phylum Glomeromycota; class Glomeromycetes; order Diversisporales; family Acaulosporaceae; genus Acaulospora; species Acaulospora colombiana. The sequence continues at coordinate 10,453 of CAJVPT010003953.1, forward strand.
CAGGTTGTATCATCCATACTGTATATGCAATGACCACTTGTTTAATAGATAGTTTCTTTTTAACTTTGGATATCTGAAAGTTGGATATTCACTCCTCTTTCATAGGATATACCATTATAATATAATTATGAATTAATATATATATTTTAGAGTACCTATAGTCAAACTAGATTATTAAAAAAAAAACTCTTTCTACTAAACCACATTTTTTCAAAAAATTTTCTTTTTTTGTAATTTTCTTAAAAAACCCACAAAAACTTTTCTACACAAGAGCAAGTCTCAGAGGACACAACCATACACTCCTAGGCAACAAAATCTACTTTGTAACAACAAAAAAAGAGTTTCATTCAGCTTGAAAGACAGATATTTCTAGATTATTTTTGTTTTTAGGAAGAAGAAAAAGCAAAAACAAACTGATTCACAGTAGGTTTCTTGAGACCCAACCTCAACTCCACAAAGCTCTTAGCCAGGCCAGTGCAGATTAATACCTTTCTAGACACTAATAGAAGTTTCAGAAGCAATAGATTACACTAATAAATTAGTACAACCTCAAAGTTAACTGAAATCCAGGAGGATGTCCAAGTCTCTTTGGTCAAATAACCAAAAAATCACAACAATACAACAACTCCAAATCAACTAATTTATATTATGTGAACACAAACACATTAACTTTTTATCTGGTTGACATGTATCAAAGCAAGCTGATCAATCTATAACAAAACATTAGGATGTAACATATCAACAAATGAGAATGAGTGTAATCAACTAGCACGTATTATCTAAAGCAAAATAATAATTGATCACAGCCAGTTATGTGTTAATAAATAAATACCAGACGTATAAACATATAGAAACTATATGTCATAGACTTCTAATATCAATATAGATTTATTGCCATATATGTCAAATGGAAAATAATACATAACAGTATTTATCTGATCATGTGATTAAAAAGATATGCATACAAAATCATATGACTATTTATAATACAACACAACAATATAATAATAATATCAATCCATATATATATTCTATTATGAATAAAGTAAAACAGATACTTCAGATAGTAAACAATAGAGAAGATAATATTATTGACATACTAGTCCAATTGGCAAAAAAGCATGATGAAACAGACAAATTATGGACTATATAACAAATTGTCAAATAAAAAGGTATGACTAATCACAATGGCAGGATAGCAGATGTTTCAGAAATATGTACCATACTAGACAACATTATTGCCAAAATCCTAGACATAGATAATACAACATTTCACAAGAAATGAATTATTATATAATATATTACCTTTCTTTGATATACTGTAAATGAAAGAGAAAGGAAGAGGATTTACTTCAACCCTATATAGAAGATAGATAGCTGGACATAATCAAAGAATAATTAATAAAAATACCATCTATTCCAATGGAGATCATTATTGATATAGAAAGTGGATTAACATTAGACAATAAAATAACAATGGTAGAAGGTCAAGAGCAGGAGAAAATAGAAGCAGAAACTCTCAAAACAAAATTCAAGATCATAAAATAAGTGAGTGCAACTCTTACGTAACAAAAAACAGGCAAGCAATCTCAATACTAAACCCCTATTTCATAAACAAAAAGGCCAAATACAAAGTAGAGGCAATAACAGCCAATATTCTAGGGAATAATGAAGAAGAGACCAAGGTATACTTGGATAGTATATTGAAATTGCCACAAAACAAGTGCAACCTTCTTCATAAAGAATTTATCAATAGAAATAAATAGTTGAGTTTCTATCTGAAGAAAGAACAAGATCTTCTCAAATGTTTAAAGGAGATAAACAGAAAGGAAGAAGCTTTCAGTTTACAACAACTCAAAAACACAAGCATCAATCTAACACAAAATATAGAGATATTAGATAAGAAGATCTTTCAATCAAGAACCGAGGAAGAAGAAGAGAATATATGGCATGTTAACCTAATAAATATAGCACACAAAACTTCACAACACAATATAAAAGAATATTTCAAAAGGTATGGTGAGGTGTGAAATATACATATCTATAAGGTCAAAACAAAAACAAGGGTCAAGGCTTATATTAAGTGGTATAGCTACCTCAAGACAAACCCAGCAACATTATGAATAACCCCTTAGGAACAGAAACTACTAGAGCTATCTTTTCTAGGAAAGAACTGATAAACAGAGAGATTAATGACATTCTAATAGAAAGAAACAAAAACTTTACAAGACTACTAGGCATAAACAAGTCTTACTCAAGTTTAATAGCCAAGACACTCAATGGTATAGAAGTGAAAGCATGTTATACTCCAAGAAATCCCTTTACATTGAAGAAATAAAACTTTACAGTTGTATACTTTGCATCAAGAAAGGTCTTCAATAAAGCCTGTAAAAAATATATATTCTTACAAGGGCTATGCTTATTATGAAGTATAAAAAACATAATAGCAGAAAATGAAAAGACCTTTGATAGTGAAAGAAAAAAAGTTAAAACACAAGATAAAAAAGTTGAAATAGATAATGAGATATCTATAAACTTATTATCTAACAACAAATTGATTAGTTCTTCCTTCTCTTATAGTAAGAATCATCGATCTTCAAAAAGGCAACACCCAAAAGATCCATCTCCAAGAGATTAAAGAAGATTTTATAGAACTCAAACTGATAAGGAAAGACAAAGAAATAATAAAAAACTTACAAACCCAACCACAGGAAGCAATAGAGAATCTATTGGCAACCCAAGGGCTAGCCAGTACAGTAACTTTGACAAGTACGTGTCAAATACAGAAATGGAAAATAAAGAAGACCCACTATACCATATCTTAAATAACTTAGAAAAGTTAAGTGGCAGAATAGCTAGACTAGAGAGTAGAACAGCTTCCAATAGACAAATAAGATATAGTAAAAAAGTGATAAATCACTCCTAAAAAGGTGCCAGTTGCTCAAGATAATAAGAGGAAAAATAAGCCAGTTTATCTTTAGTAAAAATTCCAAAGAAGGACAAATATCAACAAAAAGAGTATAACAGTATACAACTAGATAATTTGGATCTAGGAAAATTCTTACAAAGTGAAAAAACTGATTTTCTGAACAAAAAAGGAAAGAAAAAGAAAAGCTAAGTAACAATAGAGATGAGGAAAATAATATTGAAAAAAGAATAATAAGGATAGGTATACACAATATATAGGATATCACTGACATAATTAATTAATATAGTCTTATAAAAGATACAAACAGACAAGGCATAGGGGTAATAGGATTGTGCAAAACCAAGCTAATGCACAGTAATGCAAAATAAGTTTTCAGTAATCAGAAAGAATACAAATACTTCCATAGTATTAATAAAGATATCCCATATAGTGTAGGAATAAGTCTATTAATAAAAAAAGATCTCAAAAAACAAGTAGTGTCAGTAGAGAAGGCAGACAGCTATATGATTACTATTAACATATTAATAAAGAAGAATAAAATCTGCATTATACAGATTTACATCTTATTAGATAGACATAAATACAAGAAAGTACAAGACAATCTAATAAGCTATATTAGAAAAAAACATGGATAGGACTTTCACACAATTTTAATGTATGACTTTAATGAAATATACAATCCATCAGAGGATAGAGCATCCTTATCCAGAACATTGTAGTAGGCTAATCGGTGAGTCTGTTACTAATGATCAAAAGCTCGCGTAATCTGCAAATAGAAGAGTCCGTCCTTCTATTACACACACAAAACACAATACCAAAATCAAGTCAGAGGCATAAAAAAATTTGGGCAAGTCTCAAGATAGTTTTCCCTAAAACTACTTATAACTTCACTGTTATAACAAT
>CAJVPT010003954.1:0-14273 GCA_910592055.1 Acaulospora colombiana
ATGGTTGAATCCTTTGAGGCTTGTTTTTATATAGAAGAGTTTTTGTGATTTTTTCAAGAAAATTATCAAAAAAGGAAATTTTTTGAAAAATGAGGATCAGCGGAAAGAGTTTTTTTTTTTTATCAAATTGTTTATTTTTTGACAAATATTATATAAGTAATAGTATACTGAATAATTTTTTTTCAACTAATATCTCTTTTTTATTCTAGTTAAGCAATAAAATTAAATGATCTTTAGTTTATATTAAGTTCTAACTTTTTGATTATAGTTAAGAATATATTTTCCCAGAAATTATTGAATGATATTGTAATTAACAAGAATCTTTATCTTTTTTAAGACTTTCACTATTACAAAGCAAAAAAATTCTTGAAAAATCTGACTTTTTAAGTAATGGATAATATTCGATAATAAAATTTTTTTAACTAGATATAACTACTAAAAAATATTATACTGAACAAATATAATTTGGTTCTTACTAGATTATATAAGAATTTGAAGTTTATAATAAGTTACTCATTTACCATAGGTAGATAAAAAATTACTGTTCAAAGAAGATTAGAATCAAATGTATCCTAAAATTAAAGGCTTTTATTAAGCAATAAGTCTTCTTAGATAATATATAAAAAGAATTAAGATCAAAAGTTAATAAGTTCTTTAAATAGTCAAAAGAAGAAAGAATATTTTAATCAGATATTTCTTATTTAAAAAAAGTCTTGAAAAATAGGTCTTTAGAAAAAGCTAAAGAATTTTATTTTTATTTTTTTATTTTTTTATTTTTTTATAAGTTCATTTAAATATTTTTAGATACACTCTTTTTTTTTCAATCTATCTTTTTTATAGTTTCTTATATTTCAATAACTTAATAGAATATTTAACAATAGTAACCTATTAACAATAAAGTAATGAACTAGAAAAGTATTTATCTAAAGATTACTATAGAGCAAAATATTGTTTCAAGGCTAAATTTAGAGATTATTATTGCTTTTTTTTTTTTTTTTGTAAATAGTATTAAGTATATAACTTTATTTAATAATTAAGTTATTAATCAACACTAGTAATCATTACATGAATAATTACAGCTAACCGCATGGATAGATACTTACAAACTCTGAAAAATCACGTGGAAAAAAAGAAAAAATGATAAATAATATCTAGCTACTAGTTTACTATTGATCAGTAAGGGTGCTCACTAGGATAGTATGGTGATGTATTAGTTAGAAAAATCAGATTTTTTATTGTAATGGATCTAGAAACCAGTTTGAATCAAGATATAGGCCATGGGTCTTTCCTTACTAGGAGTCATAAATCTAATAAAATGTAATTATTCTGTGTCAATTTTTTGAAGGGAGTAAGCTGACCTCAGTTTTTTGATAAGATCTTGAAAGAAAGTTAAAACAAGAGGATGTCCCATTGTCATATTTCTTGAGTTGAATAATGGTAGTATTATCAAGTATTCAAAGCAAAAGCTCTTGTCTAACTGTTTACTTTTTATCAATATAATGGCAGTCTAGATTCTCAGTAAGTAAAACCTTATACTTTTGATGCTACTGAATGAAATTCCCACCATTACTATCTTTTCTCCATTCATATAGCTTTGTAAAGTAGCTAGAGATTATAGAAAGGCATACCTAAAATTTTAAAAATGTGATTTCCTTTGTCACAGATTTACCTTTCAATTGTAAGAAATCTTGTTTTGATTTTTTTTATATATTAAGCTCACTGTCTTAACCAGGAAAAGGTCTTGATATACCATAGGATTGATGAGATAGTTTGATAGAAGAAGGAGTGAGAAACCTAAGAAGAAAACCTCGAAAAAAAAAAAGCTATCCATTGGCAGGAAAGATATAAAATGAAGGAGTAAGAGTAAATAGAGGAAGAACAAATAGATGGGAGAAGTTAAGGAGTTGGGAAAAAATAAGAAAAATAAAAGTATTCTTGTCTATGATAACTTAGACATACACAAAGTCTCATTTCAAGAGTGTTTCATCTCAAAGAACAATTCTCTTTATCTCAAATATTTGCCATGTGTAGAGTTCAGATTCATTATGCTTTTTTAGACTTAATACTTTCTATATATCAACAAGTCAGATAACAGAGCCTTGTGTAGTATTAGCACAACCCAGACTTTGTCTGCTGTATAGTTAGTAGTATTGCATAGAATGAAGAAGAAGGAAGGGAAAAAAAGAAAACTTCTTAAAAAAGAAATTTTCATAAAGTAGGGGAAAGTGGAAAAGAGTTTTTGAGATTATTATTACTTATTATGAGTTAATTAGATTTGTTATTAATATTTAACTATAATATATATTATATTACTTAAATGAAAATATACTTATATACGCAGTAGTGACCTGTGAGCAATGATGTTAGAAGTTGGAAGGGTTTTCACCTGAACTACTAGTGGAGCGATAAATCACTCCCAAAGTTGCATTTAGAGTCTTAGATAAATATAAGACTTTGACGAGTGAGTTAGTTAAAGAATTAGCTTTAGCGTCACATGTATAATATATAGCTTACAATTGTTTAATAAAGCACACATAACTAGCCTAACAGAGGGTTATAATTAAAAAAAAAAAAATGAAAATATACTTATATTTTCAACTTATTAATAAACTATAATATAACATTATTATAAATACTCAAAAAAAAAAATTTAATATAAAAGTATAAAAACTTTTGATGAATATTACTTTGAAAATAATAATTAAATTAATTAGCAAAAAGAGTAATTTTGATAATATAATAATAATATTTTATATTATATATAATTATAAATAAAATTAAATCTATAATATTGTAATATATACTATATATAATATATACTAATTAACTTGTTATATATTATTGATTAAAAAATTATATTAAAAAAAAAACTTTTTGCTAATCTATCTTTTTTTAAAAAAATTTTCTTAGAAAACTCACAAAAATCCTTCTATATAATAACAAACCTTAAAGGTACAATCAAACATTTTCAAGTAACAAAAAATCTACTTTGTAACAATAGAAAAAGAATTTCATTCAACTAGAAAGACAAATATCCTTAAATTATTTTTACTTTTAAGAAGAAAAAAAAGTAAAAACAAGCTGATTTACAGTAGGCTTCTTGAGACTCAACCTCAATTCCACAAAGTTTTTAGTCAGGCCAGTGCAGATTAACACCTTTCTAAATACTAAAAGAAGTTCTAGAAACAATAAATTATATTGATAAATCAATATAACCTCAAGATTAATTGAAACCCAGAAGGATGTTCAAGTCTCTTTGGTTAAACAACTAAAAGATTACAACAATACAACAACTTCAAATTAACTAATTCATATAACACAAACACAAATACATTAATTTTTCACTTGCTTGATATACTGTATATCAAAACAAGCTAATCAATTTATCAATAAAATAGTGGAACACAACAGATTAATAAACTAGAATATGTGTAATCAATAAGCATGTATTATCTAAAGCAAGATCAATAGTTTATTATAGCCAGTTATATGTTAATAAACAAACATCAAATATGTAAATATATAGAAACCATGTGTTATAGACTCTCTAATATTAATATAACAACTTATTGCCATATACGTCAAATGGAAAAATAATACATAATAGTATTTATTCAATTACATGGTTAAAAAAATACTTATATAATGATAATATATGTTAATTTTTTTATGTCTCATACCAATATGTTAATAAAAGAACAAATAATAATCAAAATCCTAGAAAAAAGGAAAAAGAAGCTATTGAAGGTACTAGGAAAGATAACTTCTTATCAAGATCCTTAGCAAGTACTTTGGAAAACAAGAATAATACAGCATAAGCTGAGACCAATAGTAATCAATCAACCCACATTCCTGCTGAGTCAATATATGTTTCCTCAATATTAGATAATATTATTACAATCTATTGAGAATAGATTCATTGGTACTGATAAAAGAATATATGCTATGACAAAATATTCATTCTCTGATAAAAGAGGCAAGATAAAAAAAAAGATTTGGAAGCATCTATATTAGAAGAAAAGATGTATAATATACTAATAAGCAAGCCAGTAATATAGGTATCAAGCCCTAATTAAGTTGAAGTTACTATAATGAAAAGCATTATAGTAAAAGTTCAACCAACTTCCACAAAACTCAAAGAAGTGCATTTTATTAAGGAAGTTATAATGGAGAATAGAACAGTGATAAAACAAATAGAAATAGAAGTATTAAAAAAAACAGTGCAAGAAAGCTGTATTATATACAGTATATCTTATAATACAAGAACAGAGTTTAGGGGACAACAGTAAATCCATTCTTTATAAAATAATAGGAATTAATCAAGATGAGAAAACTCCAAGCCATGTTGTCAGGAAAAAATAGGGAAGAGAAAATTACATATCTCAAAGAAGCTCTAAAAATATCTAAAAGAATAAATCCCTTCAAAACAGAATTTATTAATGATAACTATTGGATTATATTTGATTTTAATGAAAAAAAAGATGTAAGATATTTAGAGACTGTTAATAAAAAAGAAGCTGAGAACTTTACACTTAAGAGAATGAATAAAAATATGAGCACATGACTAGCCTTCCAAATGTATGCTCAGAACAAAAAATTTTTTAAGTCAGAAAGCTTTCCATTAAACAAAAATAGATCAAAATATATTACATTGGTGGATATAAAATTACAAGCTTGGCAAACATGTGATTAGATAAACAATAAAAGAATTTGAAAAGATTATCAATATTTACTAATATAGAACATCTTTTCATCAAAAATAGTTTAGAGTTTATCTTTATACTTACTAAAAATATATCAACTTGAATAAGAAATGGGTGATCAAGATAAAAATAAATTAAGTATAGTCTGTAATAGTCCACAAGAAACAAGATAATCAAGAAATTACTCAGATTCTAAAAGAGAGAAAGAGATACTTCTTAAGACTTTATGGAGTTAGTGAATTATTTACAAAATCTATAGAGGAAGTATTAAACTATACAAAGATTAAGGTCTTTTATATATCAAAAAACAAGATTACCTTGATAACAGAAAACTATATTGCAGTGTACTTTAAAAATAAAAAAGATTTAAGGAAGGTACTCTAGCATCAAATAAAGATTGACAATTAAGGACTAGGATGGAGTGCAAAGAATTATTATTATTACAAGGTATCAGCTGATCTGATTAGGTTAGGCAATGTATATATAATTATTAAAAAAACAAGAGAGCAAGATTGCAAAAGCTGAAATAGAGCAAGTGAAAATAGAGAAAGTAATGAAAATATTATGGTAATCATAAAGAAGTTACACTGGCCGCAAGACTCAGAAGCAACAATAGTTGGTCAAAAAATAGAAGAAGTACAATAAAATCTATATTACCGTAACTGGTAATAATAAGGAGTCAATAGGAAGATGAAGATACCAGGAAGCAAACCAAGCCTTACATCAGGCTTTACAATATTTCTCAAATATAGATGATGAAACTTTGAATACCAGATAACATCAAAGGTAAACAACAAGATGGAAAACAAGAAATCTAAGATCAACTGCAAAACAAAGAGTCAAAGGTAATTTAGATAAGTAAAATATTAGAGAAGCTTAACAAATGACTAGATAAACTAGAGAAAGGTTCACTCAACAGAAGGATCAACTGCTTCTAAAAAAGATACTCTAGTCCAATCATAGAAAGAGAAGGAATGCCAGCTCATTATTATCAAGTCCAAAATGCAAAACAAAGGTAAAGTATGACAAATAGAGAAGAACAATAGTAGATGGCAACAGAGCAATCAAGATCTTGATATTTTTATGCAAATAGAAAAGGATAAATTTCTAGAGAGAAATAGAGAGAACCAATAGAAAGAAGCAAAAATAGAAAAAAAAACAAAAGAGAAAGATATATAAAAAAGGAGGATTAAAATAGTGACACACAATATCAGAAGTATTACTAATAGTACAAACCAGTATAGTCTTATAGAAGAAATACAAGAACAAGGTATTGGAATAATGGAACTATGTGAAACAAAACTAATAAATATAAAGGCAAAATGGATCTTTCAGAATCAAATGGCCTTCAAGCATTTTCATAGTATCAATAAAAACACTCCATATAGTACAGGAATTAGTCTCTTAATAAAAAAAGATCTGGAAAGAAAGGTAGCTTCGATAGAAAAGGCAGAAATATATATGATAGCAGTTAATAAGGTTATGAATGAAACAATATATGTTTCATCCAGATCCATATTCCCTTAGACAAACAGTAAAGTATGAAGGTACAGAAAAGAGTAGAAAGCTTCATTAAAGAAAAGAACAGACAAGGCTTTCACATAATAGTAATATAAGACTTTAATGCTATATACAACCTTGCAGAAAACAGGATATCAATATCTAGAGCTAAATTTAAACCATCTTGGTATTCAGAAATATTACTATTCAACTTTTTAGATAAATAGTATTTCCTTGACATACAGACTATATGGGAAGGAAAAGATAAAACTCCAATATGATGGGATACTATTAGCAATAGTTAGATTGATTATATATAAATATCTTAAAACCTTACAAACTATCCAATATTTAGATTCAACAATCATAGTATTAAGAAAACAATAGGAAACAATTATACTATGCTAGTGCTGACAATGTATGATATCAATATCTTTACAAGAAATATCAAAAACAAGTCTTTTACAAAAAGTAAACAAAGAATTGATATCAGGTGATTAATACCTGAACAATAGAAGATATTCAATAAAAGCTTGAATCACAAATTTAGAATAACAATGAATACATTGTTTAAAGAAGAGCCTGAAAAACGTAAAATAAAAGTTTAAGCAAACAAGATTTAGGAGACATTCAAAGAACAAATATGCAGGGTAGTATATAATAAGCTTGCAATTAAAAAGAACAAAATTAAAAACTATTACATCTAATATACCATTTCTCAAATTCCATAGAAACTATTAAAAAAGGATATACAGAATACAATAGAAAATTAAAAACTCACTTGTCAAATACAAAGGCAAAAAAAACAAAAGATGCTATTAAAAGAGTCTTGGAACAGAGATGTGATGACTTACGTAATAATCAAAGAAGAATGGTAAACTTTTTAACTGACAAAGGGTAGGTCAAAATAATACTGAATAGAATCAAGGTTAAATATAAAAAAAAGGAATATATAATTATTAAGAAAGAAGAAATTGAAAAAAAAATAAGAAGATATCATCATAAAACATTCAAAAAATAAAACGTCAATTTTGATAGTCTTACAAAAAATTGGAAAGAAAAATAAATCCTAAAGGTTATATTAAAAAAAGGTGATTAAAGATCTATTGGAACCAATCTCTCAAGAAGAATTACACAAAATATTTCAAGGACTTCTCAATAATAAAGCCTCAGTAAGATCGCAAATCAGCTATAAAGACTGGATCAAATAGAAAAAAAATATCTTAAAAAGATGCTTAACTGCTTTCTAAGGTAGGAAGTTACTCCAATAGGATTGAGGCAAAACTATATATGTTCCATAGCAAAGCCAGAACCATGGGGATATGAATTCCTCAATACTGGATTGATAGTATTGCTAGAGGTCATATAAAAATGTTTCATCAAGATCCTTACAAACAAATTGAGAAATATCTGTAAAATCCATAATATCTTAAGAGGACCTAATTATACAGGATTATTAGAAGAAAATACAGTAGAACTGATTCAAATTCTCAATAACATTTATGAAGAAACAAGAAAAAATAAAAAAGCGTTATGAATACTTTTTCAATTTACAGTAAAAGCATATAATACTATTAGCCTGAATATGTTAATCAAGGCAATAAATAGAATCAAGATTCTAGAAAGCTTTATCCAAATTATAATGAGTCTATTTCAAAATCAATAATTTAGATTATATTTAAAAAAAATTTAACTGAGATAATCACAACAGGAGATGGGATTGACCAAGGAGAAACTATCTAATTACTAATGTGAAAGATATTCTATAATTCTTTATTGTACAAGATTCAGAATGATGAAACAAAAAACTATAAAATATTAATAGCTTGAGACCCAGAGTTAAAAGAAAATATTGAAAAAAAGCTAAAGTCAAGGCATGCAGCTATCGTATTCATGAACAATACAACATGGATAGCAAGATCCAAAGAAAATATGAAAAAGATTTTGAAAGAAGCAAGAATTTTTTATAAGGCAAATGATTCACAGATTAATAGTAGCAAATCAGTATTAATTACTATTAATAATTTCCATCAATATTCAGAAAAGGTTCAAGCAGGAGTTGACAGAAAAATAGTTAGAAAATTGAATAGAGCTGAACAGACAAGAATCCTGGAGATCTGATAGATAACCAGAAATCTGCTATCAAGCTCAAAGAATGAATATTTAAAGAAATCAACATGGTTATCAAATTCCTAAAGAACAAAAGGATAATTAACAAGCAAGTACTTGATATTTTGAACAGAGTCCTAATATTTAGAATCGAATTCAGAATGCAGCATAGTGTACTATCTTGATAAATGTGTAATGCTCTGACAATGGTATATAGAAAGCTATTCAAAAATAAGGCCATACTATGCTGATCCATTCAATAGTGTAGTATACCATTCCAGGATTTATAATTTAAAGAGACTTTAAATATTACAAAAAGAAAGTCAAATAATAGGATTGTACAATAGGTTAAATGATTTAGGGCTAGCTGAAATCATAACAATTATTATATTAAAGCAATCACAGGTTAAATATTGAAAACCTCTCAACCTGCTCATATGTAATTTACTAAACTATCTTTTAGGAAGGGACAGCTTGATATTACAAGTACTGAAACTAATCAAAGATATGGAGGCAATCTTCCATAATTAAAAGTAAAGTGATGTTTTTAATTGAAGTATCAGAAATAGTTCAATTAAAGATCATTTGATAATAGATAAATATAGTAAAGCCATTCCATTACTAAATATAATAAATTGATTTACATGGACCAGCTTATTAACTATGAAACTAGAAAAGTATAGGACTGACAAATGCTTCAATTCTTATAAAAGACAAGTAAAAAACCTATTCTAGAATGACACTTGTCAATAAAAAGGAAGATGCAAGGAAATAAGTTAGAACAGTTCATAAAGTCTTGGAAAAAAGATCAGTTAGAGTGAAATCTAGAACATTCAATACTTAATCTTAATCTTGATAAAAGGCAAAAACTTTGGGTGGTCATCAAGAGCAATAATTAGCAGTGAAAACTTGTTTGAGGAAAGTTGATTCTAGGTAACAATAAAAGATACATTAAAATAGATCTTTTTATATATAACAGCTTCAAGGAAAATTTAGGATCAAACCTGATGCAATGTTAGGGCTACCCAAAAGGGATCAAGACTAAAAACTGATGCATAATAGAATCAAATATAGAACAAACATATATAATTCCTTATCCTAATACTAGAAAATCTACAAGGAGAGCTTAACTTTTAAAAATTCCTTATCTCAATATAGCCCTAGAGGAAACAATAAGTAAAACAATTTATATAGATTTAGTAATTATACAATGTGATAGAAAGAAACTGGAAGAAGTAGAGATAAAGTACTGGAAGAAGAAGCTTATTAAAAAGAATATTAAAAAAGGCATGTATTAAACTCATCTGATTGAAATACTCAGGCATAACAAGAGGGATAATAGCAATAATACAATAGTCTTTTATTTTGACAAATTTCTTGTTTATTATGGAAACAAAAACATGAAGATAGATATAATATAGATACAAATTGGAGAAGTAGGAAGGGAAAGTAAGTTTTAAGCAGGGATAACTAATTAGTCTTCATCTATAAGAGTAGAACTAGTAGCGATAGTCATTATTCTGCTAGTAGTATTAGTTAATAGCAAGTTCATGATCAATATTAACAGTTAAGCTTGCATCTTCAAATGAAAAACTATAGAAAAGGGGATCCCAAAAAAATTCACAAAAGATGACTAAAGAAATAAAATGGGTTCTTATGGATATGAATGTTGAGTCTGATAAAGAAAAAAAAATTAAATCTAAATCTTATCAAGGTCAAAGTACACTCCAATATTCAATACAATGATAAAGCAGACATTTTAGTCAAAGAACTATTAAAGTTTTCAACAATAAAATAGCAAAATCTGGACTCACTTAAAATTATTATCAAAATCAAGTAACAAGATATAGTGTTGGATATTTTAATAAGGCAGATTATTAAAAAAAACCAATGCCAAAATAATGATATACCAATGAGCAACCCAAAATAGAATAAACAAAAAGTAAGGTCATCAAATTCAAGACTAGCACAGGTACTCATGGGATCTAATTTGGAAACAAATAAATAATGGATATATATGGAATATCTCTTTTAAAGAATTACAAAAAAAAAAGCTTTCTTGTTAAGATGACTAGTAATAAGCTACCCATGTTAACAAAGCTAGTCACAAGAAGATCAGACTTATATAAGTAAGTGAAATGTCTCACATGTGGATAGCAAGAAGAGATAATAGAATACTTGCTAAAATATCTAGTATACAAAACTCAGTGGCAAGAAGCTTGGTAAAAAAGTATTGAAGATATAATGCAAGGTTTCAACAAACTCTTGGCAGATAGGAAAAAGAAGTCAAAAGAAAAAGAGATAAATTTGATAGTTGATAACAGAATAAAAAGAGGATAAATGGATAAGAAAATAGTTCAACTGGTGAAAAAGATCTCAAATATTGATTAGGATATACTTGGTTTTTATATAAAATTAATTGAAAAAGACCTAATAGATGAGATAATAGGTTCAAAGTGCTATGAAAAGAGAATCAGTAAAGAAGCAAGAAAATGGATAATTAAGATATAGAAGAAAGTATATAATTATTTCAAAAAAAAAATTTGAAATATCAGATATGAGAAAGTGATAGAGTGGAAATGGATATTGAAAATCAACAGAGATAACAAGATCAAAAGGCTAATATATCTATAAAACCAAAAAAACAAAATCAAGGTATCAGGAAATTGGTTATATCAAGTATTATTAAGGGAAGAAGAATTAAAAAATATGATATTTAAACAGGTTTTGTGAGATGAGGTAAAGTATGAAATGAAATAGTTGAGTTTTAATCTTTATTAAAATTTGAAAGAGTGATTTGCAGTAGTGATCTATGGACAATAATATTAGAAGTTGGAAGGGTGTTTATATCTATGTTATATATACAACTTATATAATTAGTCTGACAGAGGTTAAAAAAAGAAAAATAGGATAAAATCAAGATTAAATATAATAAATTTGATTTAAAAAATAATATTTTATCATATTTTAATTTTAGATTTTTAATTTTAATTTAAAGAATTATTAATAATAATTTGAGATTTTTAATTATTTCAAGATAATGAATAAAAATAAAAAGTAAAAGTTTTTTAATTTGATTGTAAATTAAAATAATAATAATTATAATAATAATAATTTAAAGTTTTTTAAAAAAATCTTTAATTGTATTTTTTGATTTTTTTTTAAAAAAATATTTAAATAAAATCTTATTTTGATTTTTAAATGATTAAAAAATTTAATTGATTTTGAATTTAAAGAACTTTCCTATAATTATTCAAGAGACTTATTTCTATATAATGTATAAATGTGTTTATTGTATTTTTTATATTAATATTATATTATTAAATATTTTGTTTAATAAGAATAAAACTATTTTTAAAAAGTTTGTTTTATTGAAATAATGAAAATAAAAAGATTTTGATTTTGTTCAATATAATTTTTATTATTTGAAGATTTGAATAAAGATTTTAAAAAAAGATATGGATAATTTATTTTGATATTATTGTTGCTTTTTATAAATATGATTTATTTAATTGAAAATTTATTTTATAAAATTCTTTTTATTATTATTAATATTATTAAAATATGTGATTGATATTAATAGAAGCTCATTTATATTTTAATAACCAATATATTGTAATTTTATGTCATGTCAATGAAATATTTTTAGTAATTTAAAATTTCAAGTTAAATTGTGACAGTTTCAAAAGAATTAAAATAGTTGAAAAAAAGAAAAAATAAACCTTTTTATTGCACAAAATCCTTATGATAGTTTATTTCAAGGCAAGAAGTTCTTTGGGTACTTTATAATTGAATTTTTTTTTTAATAAAAAAATTTTTTATTATTGGTAATAAAAATATTGCCTGATTTTTTTTTTGTCATAAGAAGTCAAATTTTTTAATTAAAGAGAATTACAAATAAGAGAAAGGGGTAGTAATGACTTTTGAAACTAGTTTTTAAGTTATTTTAAGGATGGTGTAAATACTTTGAATCGAAAAGTCAAAAGACTTTATGTAAAAAATTTTTTATGCGTAATTAAAAAGAGTTTTTTATTGATCCATTGCCGAATGTCACAATTTTGACTTAGGGAAATGAGCTTTTTTATTAAACATGTCGCGAAAATATACATACAGTACGTAAATTCGAAATCATCATAAAAAGATTCATAAACTTGTTACGTTTTTTATTAAATATATTATTTAAAAAGACTTCTGATATCCATAGAAATTAGCATTTTTCGGTTTTTCTTTATAAATAAATTTTTTATAAGCAATTGATTATTGATTTTTAGCTAAAACGAGTTTACAAAAAAATTTTTTATAGTGATAGACCATTAACATACAGTATACAGAGCATGTACTGTGAAAAGATTGCACTTACGCTATCTTAAAGCGTACCGAAGATCACAAATAGATTCTTAACGAAAAATGGAATATAATAACGGTGCGGATTAGATGCACTACAGCACATGCGTACGTATAGTATGTACTGTACAGTGTGTGCGTGCGTAATGGATACGTGGCCTTAAAATTCATAACCGCAATGAAACAATGCATGCGAACTTCTTATTATCCGTCAATATTGTGGAACGATTGGGGAAGAGGTGATTCAGTATTCCGAGTTTGGAAAAACCTTTTGACCGTTTTCAAGGGAACTACCCATATCAGTAAACCATAAATAAAACTTCGTGATTAGGAATAATAATATCGCGATTATTTTTTATTGCTCATGAACACCACGAGGAAAATTATTATTTAATCATGAGGCTAGTATAGTGTAAGGTTATCTCGGACTCGAAAATTTACAAGATACTGTTGATTGCCAAACGAGTACTGGTCGGTAAGAGAGGGACCGTTCCTAAAATCGATATTATTTACCGATTGTTTCAACGATCGTTTATGAAAAAGAGATTTTTTATGAGTGGTTTATCATTTTTCTTTAAGAAACGGACTCGTCGTGTCGCACGATTCGGAACATCTATGTGGAAACGAATGATCAAACAAGCGCGTCGTTTTATCAAAGGAGTCACAGAAACACTATTATTTCGCAATTCAAGTTTTTGAAATTCAACCGGGGCTATTGTTTTTAATTTGCGTGTCCATTAATTTAAGTTTAATGAATATTTATGTAATAAATTCAAAAGTTGACGATTTCTCTCTTGCGAATAAACTTTGCGTCTTTATGAAAGTACAATATCTTGCTAACAATGAGTCCGTTTTTTTTTTTTTTTTTTTTTTGGAAAAAAAAAATAATGTGGTTTGTTGAAGAGACGCGGGACTTCATATACGTATGTGTAGGTCATACTAAACCCAAAATGTAATCATTAAAAACGATTTGCCGTAAGCGTCCTACCATAAGCAGAAATTTATTCTTGGCTGTATGACAACGTTCTTGATACAGTATTTCATTAGTGCAATGAGATTATGCATTGATCGCGGAAGTGTTAAAAAAAAAAGTAATAAACAAACTCCAATTAAAATGAAATAAAACTCATTGTCAAGCTAAATTGCTTTGGCATTTTTCTAAATGAACCTCAGCTTATAAAGTTAACCGTTAAAGTCAACTACTAATATAAAATGTTAGAGCGCACATACACAGGGCTCATGCGCACCAGCGCATAAACTGCCGTGCATTTCTTACACTACAGGAAAAAAATCTACTCCTTCCAAATAAAATATTTCATGTGCAAGATTTATTTGAGTCTTTCCACTTTCGCGTCTTTTATAAAATCCTTTTTTTTTTCGCCATGTCGATAGCGCGGCAAAAAAAAAAAACGATTGTCGCCTAACGAACGGGACCTCGTCATCACTTTTTCGAACATATAAAACTTCCTGGTGAAGAACGTCTCGTAATTTTTATTCACATTCACCGTTTTTCTTCTGTAATTTTTTTTTTTTTTTTTTTTTTTTTTTTTTTTTTTTTTTCTTCCCTTCTTTCCTTTTTGTTTTTTTTTTCTTTTTTTTTTTTTTTCTTTTTTTTTT
>CAJVPT010003955.1:0-14272 GCA_910592055.1 Acaulospora colombiana
AAAAAGAATGCCAATCATCAACTAATATGGGGAAAGCTACTACAAGAAGAATCTAAGAGAAAAGCAAAAATCGAATATTACAAGTGCCGGAATAGTAAAAATCGTCAAGAGACAAAGCTAATTAAATACGTAGATTGCTCAGAAGGTTTGATTTAAGAACAGAGTTGTATAATAAATGAAGATATGGAAGAGATATATATGATACCATATCTTGATACAAGAAAAAGTACTAGGAGAGCTCAGATACTAACAATCCCATATCCTACAATATCTTTGAAAAGAGCAATCAGGAAAACAATAGATAGCAATCAAGTATTTGTACAGAATTTGCAGGAGCCAGTCCAGCAGTCCACTTTTCAAGGTATCAAGATAGATTATGTAAATATAGAAAGTTGGGAAGAAACTATCATTAAAAAAAATGTTAAAGAAGGAGTATATCAAGATCACTTAATAGAGATACTCCAGTATAATCTAGGATTCAAACAAAAATTAATTTTCTATTCAAATAGATCACTAATAAATCATGGCAGTGACAATATGAAGATAGAAGCAGTATGGATCTAAATAAGTAATATAGGAAAAGAAAGCAGATTTCAAACAGGAGTAAACAGTTGGCCCTTATTCACACATGCAGAACTAACAGCAATAGTTACAATACTCCTAGTAGTCCCAGTAGGTAGCTCAATTGAAATCTTTACAGATAATCAAGCCTATATCTCTAAGTGGAAAATAGTTAAGAAAGATGATCCAAAAAGAATACATAAAAGATGGCTAAAGGATAAAAACTGGTCATTATGGATATGAATGGTAGAGCTGGTCAAGAAAAAAGATCTAGATCTGAAGCTTATCAAGATCAAGGCACATTCTTAAGACTCCTATAATGATGAAGCAAATGCTTTAGCCAAAAATGTGCTTAAAATTCCAGCAATAGAATGGAAAAATTTCACCTCATACAAAATCCCTATGGAAATCAAGTGGCAGAACAAAACTTTAGATGATCCTATAAAACAATTCATCAAGAAAATAAATAACAAGATTACAGCATATCAGTGGATATTACAAAACAGAATGGAAAGGAAATGAAGCCACCAAATTCAAGAACAATAAGGCCATACATGAAATCTAATATGGAAAAGAATAAATAGCCATATGAGGGATATATCTTTCAAAGATTGTCAAAGAAAAAGCTTCCTGATCAAGCTAATGAAGATGAGCTACCAACATTAAGTAAACTGACAATAAGAAGGCCAGACCTATATAAGCAAGTGAAATGTATTACATGTGATCTTTAGAAGGAAGAAACAATTAATTATTTGCTAGAATGTCTAATGTATAAGGAACAGATAAAGAAGATATAGAATAAAGATCTTCAAGGAGTTCTAATGAATTTCAAAAATTTTTTACAAGAAAAAAAAAAGAAAGCAGAAGAGAAGAATCCTAGATTATTAGTGGATGACAGTGAAGAAATGGGTGAAGTACACAAGTGGATATCCAGGCTAGTAGAATAGTTCTCAGCAATCAGTCAAGATATGCTAAGTTTCTTTGCAGGATTAATAAGAAATGAACTCATTCTTGAGATGGCAGACCTTAAATGCCATGGCAAAAGAATTGGAAAAGAAGCAAGAAGATGAATCAAGAAATTGCAAAGTATAACTTTTAACCAGTTCTGGAAAAAGATTTGGAATGCAAGATGTGAAAAGATGATAGAATGGGAACAATTACAAGGAATCTAAAAGAAAAATAAGATAAAAAGACTTCCTAACCTTCCAGGTGTCAAAACTATACAGCTGGAAAGGAAAACTCCGATATTGGAAGAAGAAAGATTAGAAGATAAAGATCTAAAAGATATCTTATTAAGAGGAGTTAGATTTGGGATAAGATGGTTGGGTTTTGAGTAATGTCTGAACTTAAAGAGTGATCTGCAGTAGTGACCTGCAGGCAATAATATTAAGAGTTGGAAGGGTTTTCATCTAAACTTCTAATAAAGCAATAAATCATTCCCAAAGTTGCACTTAGAGTAGTAATTACAAAGACAAGTGAACTAGTTAGCATTTTTTTAGCTTTAGTAATTCATGTTATATGTATAGTTTACAAATGTTTAATAAAGCACACATAACTAGCCTGACAGAGTGTTAAAAAAAAAAAATCTATAGGTTAATCTAATTAAAAGAGTAAAATAGAAATAGAGTATCAATTAACTCTTCCTATTATTAACAATATCATTGAAATATATAAGATAACTAGTAGGTACTTGTTTATATTCAACTACTAATATGTTTTATGTTTATCAATTATATTTGCAATAAATTGTATTATTTAAAATTCAAAGTCAAACTAAGGTAAGCAAAATTTTCCAAAAAATCAAAGAATTTGAGCAATTGTAAAAGAGAAACAATAATAGATAAATATTTTAAAAATATAATAAATATGACATGATGTTTATTACCTTTCACTATACAAAACCTTTATAAATAAATTTCAATGTAAAGACTTTAAATACTATACTATTAGTTCTTTTTTCTTACAAAATCTTTTTACTATAGATAAAACAGATATTTCTTGACTTTTCTAGGTCACGGAAAGTCAAGTTTTTGTTTGAAAATTAATATAAATAAGAGAAAGAATTTGAGAGTTTCTTTTGAAGTAAAACTTCAAATTGATTTAAAAATAGTATTAAGACTTTGTTAATAAAGAAATAAAAAATTTCTTGTAAATATCTTTTTTGTGCATAGACAAAGGATCAGTAGAAAGAGTTTTTAAAAAATTAACTTATTTTTTTTTTTTTTTAAATCTACCATCAGGCTAACAAGACTTATTTTTATTGAGTATTTTAAAAATATTATATAATTTAAAAGATTTTTACATAACTGCTTACACATCTTAGAAGTTTAACTTCTCTAAATATAACTTAGGAAATGATATTTTGCTCTCTTAATACTTGAATTATTCTTTAGCTATCAAGTTCATTACTTACAGGTCATCACTGTAAATTACTTAAAATTCTAAATAGTAGATCAAATACCTAACTACTTTTCTTCTTTCACTATTCATCTTTTAATAATCTCCTTGAGATTTATACCTTTGAATTGTTCTTCATATAATATCTTATCTGATAAAGAACTATTTTCTTCTGGATTTTTTATGTTTCAAACTTGTTCTTAGAAATTTGATATTATTTAGATCTCCTATCAATACTCAAAGCCTTTTTCCATTCAATTATCACTTTGTAGCATTCGTTTTATATCTTTTTCTTGAAATTCTTTCACATTCATTGACATAGTCTTCCTATAGCTTTCTTTGTAATAAATAGCTTTATTTTGTAATATAGTTTAAGGAAGTTTTTAATATCTTTTATTTTGTCTTATGCATATATCCATATATTATTTTAAAAAGACTTTGTTCCTATTAATGTATCTCATTGAGCCATATATCAACTACTTGATATATAGCTTCTTGATTTTTATTCTTGATCTTTACTTAATCAGTACTATATTGAACCAACTTCTTACTTGCTTTTTTCCAGATATCTAGTCTTTCGAAGCTTGTTAATGAATACAAGAACAGGTAATCAGTTGTTTTTTCATATGTTCTATACCTAATACAAGTGGTTAATTTATAAACTTTTAGTTTTCACTTATTAAGTATTTGTAATGTCAGAAGTTTGTCATGAGTAAGATTTATCAAAAAGTTTTTGTCCTTGTTATTCTTGAAAAATATATACAATATATAATGTATATTAAACTGGTTTCACAAAACTATCCAGTTTATTTTGGTTTTCTCTTTACTCTATCTATTTTGAATTCATCTTTAATTACTTTAGTCAAGACTGATATTTCTATAATTCTATCCATTAATGAACTCCCAAATATTGATATCAATGATTAGGCCTTTTTATGTAGCTATAGAGAAGACTGTACCCATTTTTTATATATGCTACCATTCTATTAGATTTTCTTTTCTAGCTAATTTTGCTAGTATATCTGCCATATTGTTGAAATAATCTTCTTTATATATATGGACCTTTTCTAGTGTTAAGGTAAGGCTTTTTTTCTTAACTAGATTTTTTATTCTTGTTCAAAGTAGCCAGTTAGCTATTGTGATCCATTTTCTAAATGACTTCAGTGATTATAATCATATATTCTAATAGTTACTTTGCAATCTGTAAAAATAGTGACATTAACATCTTGAGATAAAGTGTAAAATACTGTCAATATTGTTAGTATTTCTACTCTTGCTACTAAAGATTATAGTAGTCCTCCTGCTGAGAATTAATTGAGGATAGTATTGTCTTGAGTCCGAATCTAAGCGAAATCTATTTGGCATTCTATTTTAATATTTTCTGTTTCTTTCTTAAAGGATCCATCAATATAGAAAGTAAAGTTTTTATATCTATTATTTTGATTAAATCTAAAAGTATTAGTAAGTTTTCTAATATATTTTTTGAGTAAATAACCTACTCTATTAATAAAATATACCTGTTTTTATCACTACTTCTTTACATATTATTGCTACATTCCAAGTGTCGGGTCTATATTGTTTTGAGTTGTCAGGCATCCAATCTGCTAAGCTGCCAGTAAGCAGTAGTGATTTTCTTATCCATATACTTTTAGACTTATTGAGTTGAGGCAAGAAATATGTTTTTGAAGATAAAACTATTGTTATCAGCTTGAATAGATATGGATGACATAAGGTTGAATTATCAGTATAATTATAACTGAGCTGATATGGGGTAAAAATCATATTTTCTTGAGATTTCTTGACTTTTTTTATTATATTTTTGGATAGATTGATAGTAATTCCTCAATAAGTTTTTCTTTTATCCAATATATTTGATAATTTTTCTATTCAGATTTTATAATTGTACCATTCTAAATTTCTAAGTAAGCTTTAAGCAAATTCTATTTTTCTGTAACCTAAGAAACAACTTACTTATACCATCTGAAAATATAACCTTTTCTATTTTCAAAAAATATTTGGACTGCTTCCCATTTTCTAATTGTTTCTATAGTTGAGTTAATTAATTGATTCAAGAACATTATATTATATTTCTTAAAGGATGCTATAGCCTTTTTATAATTGCACTCCTTAAGAATTGACTTAATAGAAAGTAAACCACTCTTGACTTGAAAAAGATCTTTCCATCTTCAACTTTGATATGTGATTTAAAGTTTATTAACAAGAGCCAGAGTGATAGCAGTAAAGTTACTTTTTTTAGAAAAAACAGCTTTTGTTAAATTTTCTAAGATATTTCTAGACTCCCAGTGTTTCAACTGATTCTGTTTGAGACAAATAATTATTGCTATTCCAAGATTTTTAAGATTGTTCAGTTGACAGAAGAGAGAAGTTATATTACTTTCAAGTTGGATTTCCCATATACTCTTGAGATCTAATATCTTCTTATTATAAATACAACTATTTGACATTGTACTACATATAAGGGTTTTGTTTTTAAAAGTTTTCATATATATTGCTATAAGCTCATTACATATCTTTTTTTCAATATGTGTATGCTATATACAGTATTTTATCTGAGAAATCAGAACTCTATTGATAATATATCTGACATATTTCTTAGTCATAGTTTTTTTACTAATTGTTAGATTTACAGATCTAATTTCAGCTTTTAACAAGTTAATTGTATTCTTGTTGTTATGTCTTCTTTTAAACTAAATTCCTAGAAATTATACTTGACTATCTTTGCTCATTTTCTTGATTTCAGTTTTGTCAGTATCAGTATGAACTATCCCAGTTTTCAGCTTATTTCTATTCATTGTAAGCAAAATTGACTTCTTGCTATTAATCTGTAAATCATTTGCTATATAAAATTTTCTAGCTTCTTTCAAAATATTTTTCATATCTTGCTTAGATCTAGCTATTCAGATTGTATCATCCATATATGCAATAACTGCTTGTCTAATAAATAGTTTCTTTTTAACTTCTGATGTCTAGAAGTTAGATATTCACTTTTCTTCTATAGTATATTTATAATTCTATTTATTTTGAACTTTATAAAGCAAAGGTTATAGAAAATTTGCCAAAGTAATAGAGATATTGTTTCCTCTTGATCAATACTATCCCTACTATAAATAGATCAAAAAGTCCAGTAGAGAGAATAGTATGATATTCTCTATTCTTATAAAGATTGATAAGCAGTTGTCTTGTTACTAATGAAATTTGAATTCTTAAAATTGTTTTTTTCAACATTTCAAGACTAATTGTGTCATAGGCTTTTGCTGTATCTTGAAAAAGTATCTATAATTTTTTTCTTTTTTCGCTCTCTTCCTATAGGTTGAAAAAGTTTAGTCCTTGTAAGATATTATACTTTGCAAAGATAGTTGCCAAAAATTTATTCAATATTTTGATAAAGTAAAGTTTTGCTTTTTCCAGTAATACAATTGATCTAATATTTCCAAGTTCACAGTACTATGGTTTAAGCTTGGGTATTAGATATATGTTATTGCATTTCTATTTCTTGAGTATTTGATCATTTTTAAGAATCATATTAAAAAGTTATACTAATATAACTTTTTCTTTTGAACCTAAATTCTTTAGCATCTCATAACTAATCTGTGAGGGGCCAGATATCTTTTTATTAAAAAGACTTCTTAGTGTTTCATCAAGTTCTTCTATTGAAATTTCTTCTTTTAGAGAAAGATATTATTCTGGTTTGATTCATTCTTTGGATTGATATTCTGCTTTCCAATTGAGATCTAGATCTTTAAAATTGGATTTTCTTTTCTTGAAGGCTTTTTGGTAATAGGTCTTGACTTGCTGGTTAATGGTTTATGGATTGATAGCTATATATATTGAATCCTTGCAGTCTTGTACTAGGAGTCTGTCAATTACTATATTGAATCATTTTCTGTTGAGGATGCAGTTCAGTATTTATTTTTAACTGCTTTTGAGATTCTTACATTTGATTTTAAGAGCATATTTAATTTAATTTTTGATATAGAGACTTTTCTTTTTTTTATAAATTATATGTAAGATCAATTTTATTTTGATAATTTGTTTCAGATGTATTTTAATATCTGCAGTATTTTGAGGTGATAAGTCTTGGGTAAATGCATCATCACTAAGGATATGAAACCTATTGATTACTATTGAAATCTCTTTTTTAATAAAAGATTTCCACATTGCTTAAGCTTTTTTGAGTAGATAATGAATTCTATTAGCTTCTTTATATATATTAAAGTTATGTCTAGGGATAGTGTTCTTGATTTTGGATTTTCTTTTGAAGTTGAAATATACTCTTTTTATCTTTAAAGTCTTAAAGGCTCTTCTAATAATAGTAGATTCTAACAGGTACCAGGTCTTATCCAGTATTTGTAATATATTAAAATTACTTGAGGGCTCTATATATATTTGATCTTTAAGATTAAAGAAAGCAGTATCTGTTTAGGTTCTAAACCTTTTTCATTGGATATTCATAGAGTTAGCAGTATCTGGGATTTTAATATCTTTAGTTCTTTATAGTTCTTACTCCTTTTTTTTAAGCAATTTGTTAGTTATTAAATAAAACATTAGAAGTATATAGTTACTACTAATTAAAGTTTTTATTGATATATTATAAAAATCTTATAAGTTTTCAAAACTCAGTTTAGCTGTGACCCAGATATAGTTAATTTTGTTATAAACTAACTTATTCGACCATGTAAAAGTAATGTTGCCTTCTTCTTCCCAAAGCCTTTGAACATCTGTGAAATTCTAGTCCTCTAAGAAGTTAAATAATTTGATTTTAGTTCTCTTGTATCTGGTATATATCTTGTTATTAACAGGGGGACTGATCTGTTATAAGATCAATTACAATATTAAAGTCTTCCATGATAATTACTTCAAAGCCTCTTTTCTATTTTTCATAAATTTTCTTCTATAAGATTTGTTGTAAACATCTACTTTCTTTTTTGTTAGAAGATAAGTAAATTTTAAAAATTACAAGTTTACTCTTCATTGACAGAAAGCTAGCTTCCATTATATGATCCTCTATTTTATCTATACCTGCTAGCTTTCTTTCAGAGTCTTTAGATCTACTATTATTACTACTATTAAAGAACTTATATGTTTCTTGAAATTTGAAAGTAAATATACAGAATTAAATGCAAGTTTTGTTTCACAAATTCCAAGAATATTAATATTCATCTCTTAGATTTTTTTCCAAAGTCCTTGTTAATCAAGGATTGTATTAATACCTCTCACATTGAGTATTTTTATAGTTATAATGTTATTGATAGATAGTTTGATATCATCATTTTAATAAAAGATATAGCTTTTGATATTTTGATAGTATTGGATTTTATTGTTGAAATAAAGTCATCCAGAGAGCTTGTATTATTTGAGAATTTATTATTACATATATTATTATTTGTTGTATCTGCTATTGAATTTATTATTTTCTGAGAAGAGCTGTATTTCTTTTGGGAGTCCAGTTCTTCTTTAGAGAACTGTAATTGAATTGATATGCTTTATAATCATTGGGTTCCTTGTTTGCATCCTGATCAAGAATATTTTTTGGATTGTTATTCCATTTTACTAATTCTTGTATTCATTTTTTCTAAATTAGCTAGGATCTATTGCTAAGAAGTAGATCCATTGTTTTTAAAATCTGAGTTATCTGAACTTCTGAATTCTCAATTAGTCTCCTGATTCCATCTTCTGATTGAGTTGATAGATTCATTATTACTATCTATTATCTGAACATATCCAGCTCTTTTGGATCTAGGTTCTTACCTTATTTGGGTTATATATATGACTGGTTTGCTCCTGATCTAAGTGTATAATTTATTCATATAATTGTCAGATTCATCAGTTTTTTTTCTAGAATTAAACTTTCATCTAGTTTTCTATTGCATCTAATATTAATTCTTTCTATTTTTCTATCTGTTTGTTCAGTATCTGATTGTATTGATTCATTATTTAATTATGAAGTCTTTTTATAATATTGTTTGTCAAATAAAAGGTCTTGTTTTTTTCTAAAATATTCTTTAGTACTCCAAGTATATTTATGGCTATGCATGAAGATATATTGCTTTAAAGCTTTTTTCAGATCTTGTGATAATATGAAACATATAATAGTATAGTCTCGCCTTCTGAGTGTAAGTGGGTTTCTGAAAATAAAACATGCTTTGGTCTTAGTATATTTAACTGTTCAAGTCACTATATTAGTAATAATGTTATGAGTCTTAGAAATTGATAGTTGTGCTGCTTGATTATTTGATTAATTTCTTTATCATCTGGTTCATGTTAAGTGAATATAGCTTTAATAGTTTCTTTATTAATATAAATTATCCATTCTTCTTCTAAATTTTTGAACTATTGATGAGGTATGATACAGGCTTTTATTTTTCTTTAAGAATGTATATAATTATAAATATGAATATTTGTTATATTTTCATATTTTAATAAGATAACCTTAATCTCTTGGTATAAATGATTTCAATCAATATCAACTAAAGTGATTACTAATGAAGACTTGTCTTTTTCAGTCTTTTGTTGGAAAATCTTTTTGTGTACTTAATTCTTGAAGTTCATCCATTTTTCTATCTCCAAAGAAATAATAGTAAAGTTTTTATCTTCTTTTTTATTGATTTTTCTAGGCATCACAATGCATTTTCTTTTTCTTCATAGTAGAATGTAGTTCAAATGTTTCTATTGAAAAAGTTTTTCTTAAAGGATTGAAAGTTTTTTGGTAGGCTTAGTGCATTTTGAAAATATTTCATTCTCTTATTTTTTAATTCTCCTGAAAGCCTAAATATAAGAATTCCCATTTTGTATTTGACATTTTCTTTAATATGAAAGGAATTAATATTGGAAGAAGATGGTCTATTTCTTGCTCATAGGCAAATTGTTCTATGATTTTATCTCCTTTAATCTTTTCTATAATCTTCTTTATCTCTATTTGATATTTTACTTCCTTGTTATATATTTCTATTTCAATATTACTGGAAATTTCTACTATTATGGTTGATTGAATATTTATATTATTTTTTAGATCAGTATTATAAAAATTGTTATTCATTATAGATTAGGCTGTTGATATTTTATAGAAGATATGTTGTGATTATTTCTCCTACTCGATTAGATCAAAATATTTATCTTCTAGATATGATACTAGAAGATCTTCATTTTTCCCTTATCCTTGAGTCCATAGATATAGGATATGTTGCTTAAGAATTATAGCTTTAACAAAGGTAGTCTGATTAATATTTAGGATTTATACAATAATATTATTTAGAATTGTGTATCTATTTGATTCAGAGGTAGGGTCCTGCATAGTTTTTGAAGTAGCAGCTATATTAAAAATGGCTTGTATTGCTCAAAGTTTTTTATGTTGGTCAAATTTGTTTGACAGTTGAATCAATATATTCATAATATATGCTTCCTTCTTTTTTGTAACTTGCATTATTCTATATTTTTTTCATTGATATACTTAAATAGAAATCGTAACAGATTGAATCGGATCAGATTTTAGATAAATCAGATCCAAATCCAATTGGATCAGTTTTTATTTGATCTAATTTGTATCAGAATGGATTTATTTTTATTTGATTTATATTCATTTGGTTAATCTGATATTTTTTTTAATCGTGTTTTTATTATTATTATTATTATTATTATTATTATTATTATTATTATTCATTTTTCTCTATCTAATATTTACTTGCCATCTTTAAGTTTTATTTATAAACATTTAGTTAATAGTTTACATTTTTAATATTTATAATTTATTGCTATTTATAACCATTTTCTTTTAAATTAAAATATATATCTGTATAATTTAAATTTTCTGTAGTACTGCTATTGCCTTAATTTTTTTTATTAATTCTTTTAGTGCTAGCAAAGTAGGGGGATTTTGTTGCAATTGCTCTTGTCAATACTTCATATATTTTTCTTTTTTGATTTCTTCTTTTCATTTTTTAATTGTTGTTACTGTTTTTTTTATCAAGTTTTATGAAGAATCACTAGTTATACTTTTCTTCAGCAAAACAGTTGTACTATATAACTCATGTTCTAGTCAACAAAAAAAAGTATTGTCTTGTATAAAAATTTAAATAAAAACTTGGTATTTTATATTCCAAACTTTTTTATCATTTTTATAAAAATACCTATCATCTCTACTTTTATTCTCTATTTAGTTATGTATAAGTTGTCTCCATCGAAATTCCCTTTTTGACAAGTAAATTCTGAATTACTTTCAGAGTGAATTCCTCTTAGGTAGCTGGCTGCAATTGCATGGTTCAAGGAATTTGTATCAGTATGGATAAATTTGCTATATTTCCAGGATGCATATACTTCACAAAAACCCAAGGGATGGTTAAGTTTGATTTCCTTTTTGTCATAAAAAACTGAGATACCTTTTTTGATTGCTCCATATTTGTTTCCATCTAACCTTGAAAGTTCATGCTCAATAATTTTTTACTGTATACTTAAAATTATATTGACAAAAAAAATACCCATTGTATAGTTAAACAGGAGACTGTTCATCACAACAACTTTTTCTTTGTGTAGGTACTATTGGCTTGTTTTTCATAACTTTTTCAAAATATTGAAAACTTGTGTAAAAATTTCATATTTTCTTGTTAACAGATATCTAAAATTTGTTGTCCATATTACTTAAGTATGAAATTAAATATATATGAATTTTATATATCAGCAGCTGCCAATACTCTTTAATTAAGTTTTAATATATCATCGGATTAGGCAATCCTTCTTTGTAGTTAGAATATTTTCAGTACTGTACTTTATATAATATTTAAAACTTCAGATTCAATTCAATTATGATATACAGCAAGCACCACCTTGCCTAAATCTTTGTTATGAATTATAATTTTCTTATTTTTTTTATTACATTTAACAAGCAGAAGGTAGCATCGATGGCTTGTACATGTGAAGGCAATAGATTTACTTTTTTATACACCTACTTTCCTTTAATTTTTTTTCATTATATCCAGACAGGGGTCCAAAAAATTTTGTTTTTATGTCGTAAGCATCGACAAGTGTTTTGTATCATTAGGTTCTCTCTTATCTGAAATATAAAGATGTCAACTAGATTTTTTATTATTAAAACTATTTGAACTTATAAAATTTTTATGTTTTTATTTTATTTTTTTTCAATTCATTGATGTCTGCTTTCAAAGCAACTGCAATTTCTATATTATCAGCATAACAAAATCTCAGGAACCTCACAAATTCTCTTCACCAATTTTTCTATTTTTTTATTAGTATTAATAAAATATATATAGCAAGTACATATACTTTGATATATTTATATTTGAAAAAGAATTGATATTAAGATCAAATACAGTCAGGTGAACACTTGTTAATTTAGTGAAAGAACATTGCAAGCAGGCAACATATTTCTCAGAATTATTGTTTTTCAATAACACAAGAAAATACAAGGCAGCAGTATAAATTTTTATATATATTTAAAAAATAGATATTAATTATATATATATATATATATAACTTGCCAGTACACAGAAAATTGATAGCCTAACTGTAAGATAAATTGTCAACAATCCAACTTACAACTATACAAATGCCTACTTAAATGTTTTCGAGAGCCCTGCTTTAATCCAAGATTTTCTACTGAAGGCAACAGCAGCAATGTAATAGATTTAAGCTTACCTAGCATTTTATCAATAAAATTTAATATATTGGTTCAAGGTTTTTCACTGGAGGCAATATCAAACTTTATCGATAGCAACTAATTATACTTTTACAAAGGTCATTCTACAAGTATTAGTCCAGGGTTTTTCACTAGAGGCAACTTTATAGACTTGCCAGGTAAAAGGCTCTTTGATTTTTGTTTCCTCCTTTTAATCAATTTACTCATCATTAGCTTCAATCTGTTTCTGTTTCTTCAAGACATGCATCATATTGCCTATACCAGTGTTTTTGAAATAAATATAAGGTGCAGTAACAATAAAATATTGTATGTCTTGTATTTACTTGACTGTAAATATAGTGGAAACAATGAATTGATGTAAATATTTAGTTGATAATTAAGGTGCCATGTTATTTAGTTGATAAAAAATGCCAGTTAAAGTAGTTGAAAAATGTATCAGTTTATTTAATCAAAAAAGAAAGAACCAAGTATACAGTTGTAGTAAAAGCAAAGGCAATTAATATAACAGCTATAAAAATATTAGCAAGTGATAAAAATATATCTTCATTTATAGCTATGTGGTAATAGATAGCTGTATATATTTAAATAAAATCGATCATTTAGCCAATATATAAAAAGATGTATACATTTTTTCAAAAACTAGCAAGAAATAGAAAAAAATCCATTTGCAAGTAAAAAAAAAATTTTTAGGCAAGATACCTGGCAGTAGGAATGATAAAATGATAAAAATAAAAGGAAGCAAAATAAAAAATTGACAAAAAATTTGAAAAAAGTTTTTTTTTATTTATTGTCCAATCATGTTTCTCTACTATTAATTACTTTTACATTGATCGATTTTTAACAATTACTATCTATCCAAACAATTACAACAACTTACATCAATTGGCTCATATCAGTATTATATTGGATGCTATAGTAGCATTATTTCTAAGCATGATACAAAACTTTCTTTAATATTTTTACCTATATGCATGCCCCAAATTTGTATAAAATCTAATGTTATATTATATATTTTTCAATCACTACTGATAAAATATGTAGTTATCACTAGAAATGCCTTTATCGAAGTTGATATCCAAATATCAAAAG
Organism: Acaulospora colombiana; assembly: GCA_910592055.1. Taxonomy (NCBI): domain Eukaryota; kingdom Fungi; phylum Glomeromycota; class Glomeromycetes; order Diversisporales; family Acaulosporaceae; genus Acaulospora; species Acaulospora colombiana. The sequence goes on from CAJVPT010003955.1 coordinate 13,715, forward strand.
TAAATGAAATATGGCTTTTCACTTCTTGTAAATTTTTTTTAATCAGCCAAGTACAAATATATTATATATATTTTAATAGATTCAGCAGCTGATATTTTAATTTTTTATGAGATTGATTGGATAAATGTATAGAATGCTAGCTCCTCTACGATTGTAAAAGGGTGTTGGTTTATGACAATCCATCAGATATGATTTTATTTTACTTTTTCAGGTTCATGTATCCACTATATAAAAAATAAATTTTAATATAGTTTCAAATTTAATAAATATATTTATATTGACCAATATAGTATTAAAAATTTTTTGATTAAAGATTTATCAGAATGTGGATTTATTTTTATTGGGTGGTTTTTTTCTAGGTGTTTAAAAAGATTAGAGTTGTTACCTTCACTATAGATATCACTAGTCGAAAAAAAATTATTCGGCATACTGCCATTCGTGTAACATTCAGCAAAAAATACTACCACTCGTATAACATTCGGCAAAAAAAAATGACATAAATAAATTGGCAACTACAAAAATTGTCAGTCAAAACTATTTATTAAAAATTCATCAAAA